>CATIWC010001712.1:0-142073 GCA_948472305.1 Vicia faba
TAATATATATATATATTATATATATTATATATATTATATATATATATATATATATATATATATATATATATATATATATATATATATATATATATATATATATATATATATATATATATATATATATATATATATATATATATATATATATATCTATGTATATATATATATATACATATACATATACGTACATATATATATATACATATACATATATATATATATATATATATATATATATATATATATATATAGATATATATATATATATATATATATATATATATATATATATATATATATATATATATATATATATATATATATATATATATATATATATATATATATATATATATATATATATATATATATATATATATATATATATATATATATATATATATATATATATATATATATATATATATATATATATATATATATATATATATATATATATATATATATATATATATATATATATATATATATATATATATATACTTTTATTTATTAAATACTTAGAATAAAAATACAAAAATATTACATTTTATTTTTATTATTATTTATATTAAAAAACACTTTTTTTCAATATATTTTATTTTTGTACATATTAATATATTTCTTGTATATAAATAATATATAATATTTACTTTCTTAAAGAAATTAGGGTTTCATCCCTTAAACAATAAAATTAATCTTTTTATTTTATTTCTTTATACTCTTTTACATTAAAAATACTTTACATACATAAACAAATAAAAACTTCTTTTTGCATAATACATTTTATTTAATATTTATTTATTTTGTTTATTTAAATATTGTACATTTAAATATTGATGCATTGTAAATTCAATTTGGATGTAATAGTAACTAGGGTTTATATTTCTTGTCAAATACCCCCTATTCAAAAATTGTACCCCCATCCCCATAATCATGTTGTAATAGCTTAGAATTTAAATTCTCGCACTTTTACGCTTTCAATTATGCCATGATTAGAGAACTAGGGTTTGTATGCAAAATCCAATTAACAAATAGTTTGACCTAATCAAAGACAATAATGCATGAAAAATCAAACACAATGCACACTTGCACCCCTAGGGTTTCAATCCACTTGTTGCCTTCAAAAATGGGCCATGGTGTGCATGTTGAGTACTTTGGCAAAACAAAAATAAAACAAAAGATCATAGTCCCTCGATGACGCTATCTTGGTTACCTAAACAAAAATGATCAAGTCCCTCAAAAAAATTGCCAAAAATACTTGACACAATTGCTATCATGGTCTATACGATGACCCGCGCTTGTCCCGTTTAACATCCTAACACAAGGTTGTTCACCAAATACAATGGTGAAACAACACTGTTAAAAGGGTTTAAAAACATAAGAAATATCTTTGAGTAAAATAGGGTAGATAGCTCTTAGTTACTTGATCAAAAGCTTGCAAAAACATCCTTGCTATTTTTAAACACACTTCACAACATAATCCAACTTTCAAACATTGAAAACCTTTCAAAAGACAAAAACACCTTTGTATACATTCAAACAAGAATCATTACAAAGGTTGCCACAATGATGGCATCTTTTCAAAACATCTTTCAAAACCATACACAAAGCACCATTTCAAACAACTGAAAAAGCAAAGCAAGTGATCTAAACAAGTAACTAAGAGCCCATGGATAACCATGGATGAAAAGGATGCTAATACCTTCCCTTTTCATAATCTACTCCCCGAACCCAAGAAAACATCTCAAAGGTCTTTCATGTGTTTTTTGACCTTTCCTTAGGATAAAATAAAAAGTCGGTGGCGACTCTTGCTAAACCGAAACATTTGCAAACACATACGCAAAATCCCAAGTCAGTTCTCCCACCGTATCATACTAAGCTCAAACTGTTTAAAGGTTTACTTCTCTTGGATATCATCCCGATTAAAAATTTTAACTAGGTTTGTGATCTAAGCCTGATTTAAAAGCTCTATTTATTTTAAGATTAGCCTAGTTCAAAATATCAGATTGGTCTGTGGTCAGCATATGATAAAAACCTCGGTTCAATTTTTGAGTTTATCCTACTTTAAAGGCTCACTCTTGTTCGAGATAAGCCTATGGAAAAATCTCGATTTAGCTTGGGACTAACCACTTTAAGTTGTTGTTTGAATAGAATACTACTACTTCTCTCTGCAAGTTTGTGTTTGGAAGGAAGACTAATCACTTCTCTATACGGTTTATTATTTGGTTGGAAGTTATCCCGAAACTTCATTTTTCCTTGATTACAGAGGTTCGAGAGTTTAACTACTAAAAGTTATTAAGAATTGTTGGATACTCTCAAGAACAAATCTTTGGGATAAGACTACGTCTTCTTGAGTGAACCTGGATAAAATGTTTTCTTAAAATGTTGTTAAACTTTGAAAAATAATCAAAAATGTTTTTCAAATCAAAGTTTTTATGAAACTCATAATTCACACTCCTGTTGAGTGTGGAGTCACATGTCCAACAAGTGGTATCAGAGTCTAACTCTTATTTAATGACTAATCGTCTCAAAAGGAAGATGACTTCTAACACCTTTTAAAACATGAGATCTTTCTTAAAAACACCTCAACCGTTTAATGGAGTTAGGTTTGAATTATGAAAACCTTGATTTAAATTTTTTTTAAGTACTAATTTAGAATTATGGGAAACTTTAATCAATAGTTCGTTTATTCCTACCAACCAAGTAAACAGGGAAGTAATAGATAAACCTAATTTCATGTGGACCATATAAGAAGAGATAAAATTTGAAATTGATTTCAAAGCCAAAAAACTTCTAGAATGTCCCTAGATAAAAGTAAACTTATTTATGTCTATAATTGTGAAACCTCCAAGGAAATGTAGGATACTCTTGAATTTATATATGGAGTTTCGTCAAGTATTGAACGGGAAGAAATGAACACATGAGGCGAAAAAGGTGATGATTCATTTCATAAATGTTTTCCAAAATTTAAGAATATTAGAAATTATATTGGAACATTTACTACTAACCAATATCCAAGAATTAATAGTTGGAAACTCAATCGAATCCATAAATTAAAAGATGAGAGTATTCATGAATTTCAAGAAAAATCAAAGGAGGATGAATTCATAGAGGATTTGAATGAACTACTTCAATTTCTTAAAGATTAAGTTATAACCTAAAATATTGAAGAATCTTCAACAACCTCATCAAAATCCCGTCAAACAAATTTGATGGCTTCCTTTAAAGGAACATACTCAGTAGTTGAACGATCCTTGTAAGATTCAACATCAAATGAATCACCTCATTTTTTAAGAGAGTATGAAGAAAAAACATCATCTAGTGGAATCTTCGAAAGAGAAAGAGAATAAAAAGTATTCACAAATAAATAAGAATTAACCTCGTGAAGAACAGCAGATGAATCTTCTTCCAATGGAGAAGATGAAGTTTGTTTGAAAGCATCTTATGAAGAACATGATTATGGGGTAACTAAACCATCTTGTAAGCAATTGTTTAAAATAAGTGTAAGTTAATTGAAGAAAATAATAAGATTAAGAAACTTAACTTAGACCTTAAGGAGTCTTTAAAGTTTCTTGAAGAAAACAATTGTAGAAAAGCATATGGGTGATAATTATATATTTATTATGAAGGAAAATGACTCCTTTTATAGGAGAAAAAATAAAAGTCAGCTACTTTAGTTTGGGAGTGATATAATGACTCTTAAAGTAATATAATGACTCTTAAATAAGAAAATAAATAATACTAAATAAGATATATTTCAACACCCTCCTCAAGTTCGTGCATAGATGTCAATCATGCTCAACATGCTTATCAAATATTAAAATGTTGTTCTTCCCAAGATTTTGGTCAATATATCAGTGGTGTGTTAATTGGAATGGATAAATGGCAAGAAGAGAGTACCAGAGTCAATCTTTTCCTTTACGAAATGACGGTCGATCTCGATATGTTTTGTACGATTATGTTGAACCAAATTATGAGCTATGCTTATAGTTTTCCTTGCTGTCACAATACAATTTCAATTGGGGTTCTACCTCTACCTTTAGTTCTTTTAGGACTATGAGAATCCACATACCTTCACAAATTCCTTGGGCCATTGCTCTAAACTCAACTTCAGCACTACTTCTTGCAACTACTCCTTGTTTTTTAATTATCCAAGTCACTAGGTTCTCCTACATATATGTGCAATAACATGAGGTTAATTTTCTATCAATAATGGATCCTGCCCAATCTGCATAAGTGAATATTGACACATTTTTATCATTGGTCTTCTTGAAGAGGAACCCTTTTCAGGAATTGCTTTTAAGCATCTCAAGATTCTATGCACAACTTCAAGGTATTCTTCATATGGTGCATGCATGAATTGACTCACAACACTAACAGAGAAAGCAATGTCAGGACAAGTATGAGCCAAATATATTAATTTTCCAACCAACCTATGATATTTTCCAGTGTTAACTGGTGTGTCCCATTTCTCCCAAAGTTTGGCACTTTGGTCCATTGATGTGTTTCCAGGCTTACAACCACTCATTCATGTCTTTTGTAGGAGATCAATAACATATTTTCTCTGAGAAACAATAATTCCTTTCTTTGACCTTGCTACTTCCATGCAAGGAAATACTTGAGGGGACCCAAGTCTTTGATTTCAAAATCTGCTGCTAAGTTTCTTTTTAATCTCTTTATTTCTATATCATCATTACCTGTAAGATTAATATCATCAACATAGACTATCAAAACAGTTGGCATTCCATTTTAACCTGACTTTGTCGATAAAGTATGATCTGCTTTTCCTTGAGTATACTCCTATTTCTTCATAGACTGAGTAAAATTTTTAAACCAAGCTCTCGGAGATTGTTTCAACCTATACAAGGATTTATTTAATTTACACACCTATGAACCAAAGGTTTCTTCAAAACCTAAAGGACAATCCATATATAATTTTTCTTCTAAATTACCATTGACAAAGGCATTTTTGACATCTAGTTAATGGAGAGACCAATCTATGTTAGCAGCAAGGGATAAAAGTATTCTGATTATTTTAAGCTTTGCAATAAGAGCAAAGGTCTCTGAGTAATATATGCCATTGGTCTGAGTGAATCATTTTGCAACCAATCGAGCTTTATACCTTCCGATTGATCCATTTGAATTGTACATTATTATGAACACCCACTTGCATACCACAGTTCTTTTACCTGCTGTAAGAGTTATGGCACTCCAGGTTTTATTCTTTTCAAGAGATTTCATCTCCTTAAAAACAACTTTCTTCCACTTTGGAATTTCTAGAGCCTCCTATACATTCTTAGGAATTTTGAAACTAGATAGATTATAATTAAATGCATCAAAAGAGGGAGACAAGTTTGAATATGATACAAACTTAGACAAGGGGTGCCTAGTACATGGCCTACCTAGATTCCTAAAGGCTATGGGAACATTAAGATAAGTATATTATTTCCTAAGTTCTATAGGGAAATCAAGGTCAGTATATAAATAGTAAGATCAAGGAGAGTTTTACCTGTTGGAGTTGGTTGACTTTCTCTCAGTTCAGATTATTTGCTAAGCTGAGGAATAGGATCTTCTACTACTTGATCATTGTTTCTTCTGACATAAATTTTGCCTTTCCAAATTGGATTTCCTTCCTCAAATCATTTTTTTCTATTTCATTATAAGGATCTTTATCTGGTGCATTTTGATTAATTTCGGAAAAAGCATATGTTTGATCTTTGTTTTGATTTGTTGCCTCGGATTCTGATTGATCCTTACTCATGGAAGGAAAAGGTTCATCTAATTTTTTCAAGGCATTTTCTTTAGGTGCAGATTTACATGGAACAGAACTATGTGATACATACACATCTTTTGAGATGATTAAGTTTTCAAACAATTCAGGATAATCTTCCTTTGTCCCCCCCCCCCCCCTGAAGATGATCAATACTAAAAAAAGGTTTATTTAAAAAAAAGTAACATCCATTGTTACAAATATTTTCTTTGTATTAGGATCAAAACATTTATAAAATTGTTTAGAAGATGAATACCCAGTAAAAACATATTTGATTGCACGAGGTTCAATTTTACCAAGATGCTTGTGTTCGTGAACAAAGTTGTGCATCCAAATATTTTAAGTGGTAAATCATATAGAACTGAAACAAATGGAAAATATTTACATAAACTTTGCAAAGGAGTTTGAAATTTCAAAACACTGGATGGCATACGGTTTATTAAATGTGCAGCTATCAAAACAGCTTCATCCCATAAATATTTAGGAACATTGGTATAGAATATTAGTGCTCGTGCAACTTCAAGAAGGTGTCGATTTTTCCTCTCTGCAATCCCATTTTGTTGGGGTGAGTTAACACATGAACTTAGATGCACAATTACATTTTCAAGAAAAAAATTTACAATAATTTTATTTAAAAAATCGGTACCATTGTCACTTCTAAAAACTTGTATTTGGGTGTTAAATCATGTCTGCACCAATTCACAAAAGTTTTGAATTATTTAACCTACCTCGGATTTTTCTTTCAACAAGTATACCCAGCAAAGTCTAGTATGATCATCTGTGAAAGTGATAAACCATTTTTTGTTGGATAAAGTACTTGTTCGATTAGGCCCCCAAACATCACTATGAATAATTGAAAAGGGTTTTGAAGGTTTATAAGATTGAATTGGAAAAGAATTTCGATGATGTTTAGCAAACTCACAAACCTCACATTGAAGTGATGAAATGTCTTGTTCAACAAAAAGTTTATGAAACAATGAACTTAAATATTTAAAACTAGGGTGACCTAACCTCAAATGCCACAACATAATGTCATCCTTATTATTTGAAACAAAAAAAAAATATTTAACAGAAGAAAAACTTATTGGTCACAATTGATGTCTGGTTTTTGGTTCATCTTCCAAGTAATAGAGTGAAACAGCCAGCTGAACTTTCAACTGATAATAAAATCAATGAAGTCGCCATCGAACATTTTTTATCACACAGGAAGGGAAAGGTAAACATCGAGTAAACCTGAGAAGGGAGAAATCATGGTCAAACTACCGAGATATCGAGTAAGGGAGTCTATTAAGCGAGTGGAAGGTATTAGCACCCCAAACACCTGTAGTACTCTACAGTATCCACTCATGTTATTCTAATCTAATGGGTGTGTTCAAAGTCTATGTCTAAGGTTTAAAGTAAAAATAAAGAGGGAATGCATGCCAAAGAAAAGATAAAACAATATAGGGAAAATAAAGTTGTGCTCGTTCGGGCCCTACCTTAATGCCTACGTATCCCTTTTAAGGAATCAAAGAAGTCGTAGTTCAGATTATCTGTTTTGGTGGGTTTATGTTTTTTATTTGAATAATGTTAGACTCAATCATTTCACCCCGGCTCGACCTTTGGAGACTTACGAATTGTAGTGGAAAGGAAATGACATGCTCTTAGAAGAGAAAAGCTGATTGGCAAAAAGAAAGGAATTGGTTGGTGTTTTTTACCTTAAAAAAAGGGATTTAAAAGTTTTAGGTGTTTTACACATTTGCTGAGAAAAAAGAAGGTTTTTATTTTAGATGCAAAGGATGCAAAAGAAAAGAAAACATCTAAGGGAGACTATCTAAATCTAATCCCTAATGTTATCATAAATGATTGATCCTAAAGTTGAGTTTTACAGGGAAATCTCTACCCTATGTTGACATGCATGGATAACAATCCTAATGTCTATCTCAAATAATCATCTATAGATGAATCAAGAAGTCCTAAAGGAGCATAGCAAGGGTCTATCACCTAAAACTATGTTTATCTCGAATCATCATCTATAGATGAATCGAGAGCTCCTGAGGGAACACGTCGAGGGTAAATCATCTTAAAACATGCACACAAAGATGAAATCAAGTAAGCAAGTCAATAGGCTCAAGAGAGCTAGATCAACAGAGCATATACAATGTGTCATGCGTAGCGCACGCTAACCCAGGTCAAATTCCTAACAAAGATATTAAGGATCAAGGTAGGAAAACAAATTCACAATCAAAAGGATCAAGAGAGCACACCTAGAGAAATACTATCTAGGCTAACATGTCAAAGAAAGTCTAACAGAACTATCCTATGGGGAACATGCAATGAGAGTGAAACCGTGATCTCGATTTATAAATTGAGTGACTCATCAAT
The DNA here is from genome assembly GCA_948472305.1 of Vicia faba. NCBI lineage: Eukaryota > Viridiplantae > Streptophyta > Magnoliopsida > Fabales > Fabaceae > Vicia > Vicia faba. Next base: position 8,141 of record CATIWC010001712.1, read on the forward strand.
CAACAAAAAATAAAGGAAAGCGAGAAATTCCTATAGGGAGCATGCACTGAGAGCGAAGTCGTGATCTCAATTTCTAAATTGAGTGACTTATCGATCAAAAACCAAGGAAGCAACCATAACCACAACACATATAGAAAATAAAGTGCAGAATGTTTGCTATAGGTCTTTAAACATCGACTTTTCCACCATGGGGGCTCTCATAACTATCTAGAAAACTGTAAAGAGTGAAAGAAAAAAAAGGAGGCAGTGCAATACCAAACAGATAATAATCCGTAGCAAGAAAGAAAAAATTAGAAACCCAGAAAACTTCGAGTAAGATAGCATCATCAAACATAGCAAGTCATAAATCGGATGTCCAACATAAGCCTCGAAGCAAACGGTGTGAAAATAAATCAAAAAAATGATGTGCATCGGACACCGTCACAAGAGTCATCCTACATAAAAAATATAATCCAGACAAAAACACAACAAATATGTGTATTCCTCAAGTCCAAGAGGATCAAAGCATAAACTTGTCTGAATGACATTCATATCTCGCAAATAAAGTGAAATACAGACCAAATAGGATATCGAATTCATGTTCCCCAAATAAAGTGAAACGTGAATTAATATTATCATGAGAATCCCTTAGTATGAATCCTTGCACAACCAACCCACATGTAAAAAATAACAAGGAAAAACTAATCCGAAAGAGAAAACACAATGAAAAATGAAAAAAAGAAAAGAAAAGGAAGTTGATATGTTTTAGCTTGGGAACCCAGTTACTAGGATTTGGGTAACCGGTTACCCTAACTCGAGTCTTCGAGAAAAGAGATACTGGCTTGAGGCAATCAGTCACAATAATTAGGTAACCGGTTACAAAAACCTTTAAGATTTTGGCAATTTTCTCCTGACTTGGGGTAACAGGTTATCACCATTGGGTGACCAGTTACCAAAACCTTGAAGATTTTGGAAATTTGCTTCTGACTTGGGGTAACCGATTATCACCATTGGGAAACCGGTTACCACATAACAATTTTGAAATTTTTTGTGAATGAAATGGATGGTAACCGAGTAACCAGTTGCCCTCGTGTCAGAGGCAGTTTTAACAGATTTTTGAGCATTTTCAATGGCTTGGATATTTAATCAAACACAAAGTCTCCATGTATTCAACACATGATTTTGCATAATTCATGGTTTAGATTCAAATAACACATGATTGATATAAGATCAACAATTAGGCTTCATGCAACATCAATCATTTAATTTAAGAATTAAGCACTTTCATGAAACAATCACTTAAGTCAAATAAGTGCTTAATTCAATCATCCAATCTCAGATTTACATATGATTGTCAAATCAATTCACAATTCTAGTACTTGACCTAATTTCTCAAATCAAAATTCAACCTAGATTTAAATCATGCTTGATCAAAAAAAGTGCTTCTCAAATAATCACTTATTTCAAAAGTGCTTAATTCAAGAAAACTCACCGATAGAAGTGAAGAGGAGGCTTAGGTATAGAGATCGCTACGAATGGATCAAAGATTGGAGAATAATTTCTCTTGATCTTGACGTTGGATTCTTGATAAAATTGTTGTTTGTTCTTGATCAAAAAGTAGAGAAAACTTTGATTTGATCCTTGAGAATTGAGAGAATTGTTTGATTTGTGTTTTTGAGGATTGGTGAATTATGAGAGCCTCCTTCTTTGAAAATTCAGATTTCAAGATTATATACTGTGAGAAAATTGAGCCTTGGATGTGCAATTGGATTGGGCCTTGACTTGAAAGCGTAAGGCCGACACGACCATAAAGTACCACGTCATCATCCGTACGGAATCTTCAAAATGTTCCAACACGAAAAATGAAGATAGTCAAATTTGTGACGTGTTTCTAAAAGAACAGGCTCAATCCAATAAACGACGAGGAATTTATGAATTTTTAAAGTTTTACTGACACTGTCAGACAAAAATAATTTCTTGTGCAGAATTTTATTGTGTTGCGCGCGAAGAAGACCAAAAATAAAAAGCCTTCGGGTCACCATTTGCTTTTAGCATCTGACGATGAGTTGTAGTAGACGAAATTCTTGAACCAACACATCCAGGTTCAACTCAATATGATAAAAATTGAACGAGATGTGAATATTACCGTATCAAATGTTAATACAAATGAATTGCAATTCAACACCAATATGTCTTCAGAAACTCAAAATTCACGGGTCTTTCCTTAGTGAATCATATTTTGATTTCCAAAGACGACATCAAGATGACATCGAGACGTAATTTTGGCAATCAACACCATCCGCATACGACAATCCGTCCAAAATTTATGAATTTTTTAGCGAACATGAAATAACGGTTCAACATACTTTTCTTTTTATCTTTAACTGTATAACTTCCAAGAGAACTGCATATTTAGAGACCTTTCTTCGAGTATTGACTTTTGGTCTGAACAAGAAAGTTAGAGAGGAAATCCAGATGGTTTCAAATCCTCAAGAATCAACCCAAAACACCATTCCCCATACAGGAGATACGAATTTTCAAACTCAGATCGATTGAAGTATTGTTTCTAATTCACACTGCTTTAAATTTACCAGAAACACCTAAATATTTCACAACTTGACATGCTTTGAAAAATATGAGAGCCTTGTTACATTGACGAAATGCCTTGATCCCATGTGTATGGATCCATTGATATGCATGCATGCATATGCTAACAAGAGTACAAGCCAATTAGATTTAAAAGATGAAGAGGGAAAATTTTGGGGTACAACAGTTGTCCCTATTCAATCTTCTTTAATCATGGGGTGAGATTGGCGGATGCCTTTCGAACAACCAAAGTGTAAGAGGATTGAATACTTAATAGAACCATAAAATTTGCACTATGAAATTGATCGGGTTAGGATGAAACTTTGATCTTTTTCTTCTGAAGATATATGCCAGGTCAAGATTAGACACATGTGACAATTATTAGGTATTCAAGAAAGAGACCAACTACCTCAGGCTCTATCAGAGATATCAGATACGAAAGAGACCTAACGACAGGAACTCAATCAAAGAAATCCGAAATGAAAGAGATCTGTCAAATCGATCTCAACCAGATATCAAAGATGGAAGAAATCTATCAAATCAATCTCAACCGGATATCAAAGGTGGAAGAAATTTGTCAAATCGATATCAACCGGATATCAAGGATGGAAGAAATTTGTCAAATTGATTCCAACTAGATATCAAAGATGTAAGAAATTTGTCAAATTGATCTCACTCAGATATCAAGGACGGAATAAATCTATCAAATTGATCTCAACCAAATATTAGAGATGAAAGAAATCTGTCAAATTGATCTCAACCGGATATCGAAGATGGAAGAAATTTGTCAAATTTATCTCAACCAGATATTAAACAGTGTGATACAGTGTCCAGAACCGGGATCGTGTTTCCCTATTTCGTTAAGGAAATTGTTGGTTTGTGTTTTGCGTTTGTGTTCGCAAAAATGTCGCGGTAAGCAAGAGTCGCCACCTTCTTTTATTTTATCCAACAAGGAAAGGAAAAAAGCACAGAAAAATTCCTTTTTCGAGATATTTCTGAGTACGGGGGGTAGATTATAGAAAGGGAAGGTATTAGCACCCTTTCTATCCATAGTTATCTATGGGCTCTTAGGTACTTGCTCATCATTTTCAAAATTGTTTTCTTTGTGTTTGTGGGCTTTGAAAAGTTTTTTTTTAACTTCGATTTAACTCTTGCTTCTGTCTTCAAGAGTGTAATGAAGTGTTTTTGAAAACTCGTTTGTAAAAGAGTGTAAGTGTGAAAAACTTTGTTTGGATTGAGCAAGTACTTAAGAGCTAATATACCTACTCGAAAAAAGAATCATTCTATGTTTGTTTCCTTTAGACAATGCTATTCCACTATTAGTGAGTAGGTAGCACCTTCGTTGGAGTTTGAGGGTCAATTCGAAAGAGGGACATACGGTCACTAAAGCAATGTTAGGACGCCTTAGCGGTAACCCTAATGTCTTAGATCATTTATCCGAGGCAACGATATCCGAGGCAACCTTTATGAGGCAACTTATGATCTTTGGACAGAGGACGACCTCTAAAATAACCTATACTCAATGACCGTTTATGAAGGCAGCCAAATGGGAGTTTACCCTAGGAGTGCGCATGTGCGAGCGTGTTGGTTTCAGTTATTTTTTCTTTGCACATTTAGGGTGATCTAACTGTTTTACATTCAGTCATTCATTCTTGTCATGCAAACCCTATTTTCAAACATCTAGCAGTTAAATATTTGCAGAAATTAAAGTGCGGAATTTAAACTAAACTATTACAAGGCTTCGGGTATGTACATAGCCAAAAACAAACCCTTTGAAATTTAAAAGCGGTAAAAATAAATAAATGTCCTAATTTAATTATTACAAATCAGGAGCAGATACAATAATTGGATAAAAATAAAACGTGCGAGAAAATTAGATCGAATGCGAGACATAGGGTTTTGACCCTTCTATCCTAATTAAAAAGATTTTTTTTTTTAAATATTTTCTAAGAAAATAAATTTAGTCCTTGAATTAAAATGCAAAATTAATTGGTTATTAAATTAATTAATGAAAAATAATTAAATGTCTATTTTTTGGATTTTTGTTATTTTAGGAAAGAAATAAAATAATTAAGTTAGTAATAAAACCTATTGATTCTAATTAATTTTAATTATTTGAAAAATAAATTAAAGTTGTCTAATTAATCAAACTTAATTAAATTAATTAATTTATTGCTAAAAATAAATATTCTAATTTTAATTGGAAAAAATATTTTTTGATGATTTTTGATAAAAAGAAAATTATTTTGGGTTAGTAAATAAATAAATAAGTAATTAAATGAAATAAACAAAATATAAAAAAAAGATAGGGGAGATGGGCCTGAAAATTGGGGTGTCAAAAGCAAGAATCTGGGCCCATTAGTGTTGGAGTCCATTTGACTTTCTTGATCCTGTGTATTGCGCTGACCCTTGGCTCATGGTGTTCCTTCAGTGGTGACCACTAGATCTGGCCATCTGGCGCGTGGATGATGAGGGTGTACCATGGTTCTGGTTATTGCACATGCACATGATAACCTGAAATAAATCAAGAAAAAACCACAAATGTTAGAGGCAGGGGTCGAACCCCTGACCTCATGCATTCCAACGCCTTAAGCATATGCCTGAGTACCACTGGGCTATTTTTTTTTCATTGTACATAAAATATATAATAATAATAATATATGAAAACAAGCGTTAATGGTATTTTTGCGTGCAAATTCAAATAAGCCAATGGAAGCTGGCCACATATGCGTCTTCTTCCCTGCACCGTGGCTAAAAGTTGAACCACCTATACCTACGAACAATGTTCGTCACTATAACCATGCCAATCCTCAAAATCACGCACAGGCAATATAAACGACCACCAAGGCCATGGTTAGAACCGTCTCCTTCTTCTGAACATAACCGTACCATTCATGAAGGTTAATTGTTCCTGAAATAAAAAGCCCTAAACCAAAGTCTGAAACCCTAACAATGGTGGATTTCGTTACAGGCCATATAAATGAAATTGAGTAATGCAGGAAGCTTGCAAATGCTCTATAGATTAAGAATATGCCATTAATTCAGGTTAACAATGCTTAGATTTCAAGATGTGAATTCAAGAACAGGGTGTGATCGGTGGATCTGGAACTGACTGTTTAACGCTGGTTCGCGAAATGTCGCGGAAGCAAGAGTCGCCACCGTCTTTTATTTTCTCCAAATGGAAAGGACAAAAGCACAGAAAAATTCCTTAAAGAGATTGCTCTCGGTTCGGGAGGTAGGTTATAGAAAGGGAAGGTGTTAGCACCCTTTCTATCCATGGTTATCCATGGGCTCTTAGATACTTGCTCATTTGTGTTTTCAAAAGTGTTTGCTTTTCAATTGTGAGTGGGTTTTGAAAAAGTTTCTTTGAAAGTTTCGGAATAACTCTTGTATCAGTCCTCAAGAGTGTTTGAAAAATTGTTTTGAAAGCTTTTTGAAAAGTGTCGGTGTGAAAAGAGTTTTGATTTGTTTTTTAGAGCAAGTATCTATGAGTCATCTACCTACCCTAAGGAATTAGGCTGTGTAAATGTCCTTAAGGTAGTGCCATCCCACCATTGAGAGGTAGGTAGCACCACCGTTGGAGGTGTTCGGGTCAATTCGTTTGTAGGGACAGTGTGGTCACCCGAGCAACAGTAGGACACCTTAGAAGCTACCCTTATGCCATTGATCCTTTTTTATTCCGAGGCAACTTGTTTTGAGGCATTTGGATCAACGGACATAAGGACTTACTAAAACGTCCTATACTCGACGACCACCTTTCGAGGCAAGGCAACAGTGAGGCGTACCCTAGGGGTGGTGTGTGATTTGTGTGTCAGATTCATTTATTTTTTTCTTGTCCATGTCAAAGTGATCTATGCGTTTGTTTTTATTTTTCATTCATTCTTGCATGCATTTATTTAACAGTTAAAAATTGCGAGAAAGGTAAAATTCTAAGCTATTACAAAGGCGCGGGTCCACATCGCCAAAATTTCCAGGACCCGATTTGACAGAAAATAAAGAAATAAAGAAAAGTGCGAGAAATTAAGTTTACACGGCTTTGGGAGAATTACATAAATAATTAAAAGAAAAAGAAATAAATACGCGAATTGAATTAAAATTGGAAACGAGGGCGTTGGACCCTTTTTAATGAAATTAAATTAAATTATTTAAATTAATGAAATTAAAATGAAAAGAAATTGTTTTTTTTTGAGATTTTTGTATTTATGGTTTTTTTAATGAGAATTAAATGAAATTAACCAATTAACCCTAATTCTACAACTTTTATTTATTAAGAAAAATATTTAAAGTTAAACTTAAATCAACCTAATTATTTACATGCAACTTGATTTATAAAAATAAATAATATTTAATCATGGTGAGAAAAAAGGAAAAAAAGAATGAAAAAGATTTGAAACCCTAATTCTATCAATTTTTAAGTTTTATTGAAAAAATTATTAAGATTAACCCTAGATTAAAACTAATTAATTAATAAAGGTTTTATTTATAAAAAAATAACATTAAATAAAAATATTTATTTTTTGTCTCTTTTCTGATTTTTATATTGTCTTTATGTTTTTTAAGAAAATATTAAATTAAAGAAATTAATTAAAAAAGAACAATAATTGAAATAAATAAAATAAAGAAAAGAATGAAAATTCAAACCATGGGGGGGGGGGGGGGGGGGGGGGTCTGTCCCTATTTGGAGGTCTTGTTAGCATGGCTGGCCCAAGGTTCTTAAGGCCTTATTTGACTTTTCCACGTTCCCATATGCATGGTTGACTAAGGCCCATGATATTCTTCAGATCTGGGTCCTCAGATTGTCTCCAGTGGGCGCGTGGCATAGTTGGATCAAGGATTGTATGGTGTTCCTTAGTGTTGAAACTGCATAGAAGCGTTAATAGAAAAATAACATGGAAAGGGGTGGGGACCTGGGGCTCGAACCCAGGTCCTAGAGATTACCAGTAATGTGCCTTGCCAGTGGAGTTGTGAGCGCGTTTTGTTAATTATATAACAAACAATTATTATAAAATAAAACAAATCGTTAGTGAAATTTGAGCGCGAATTTTCAAACAACCCAATCACTGCTGGCCACATAATCATCTTCTTCATCGTTTGTGTTTTCCCTGAAAATAAAAGAAGATTAGCGGGGGTTTTGAACCCCCCCAAAACATGCTTGTTTTCAAAATAGCGAATAAGCCATATGGCCTCATAAATTAGGCGCGAGGAGTGTTTTGTTTTCGTCCAAGCACGCTGAATTCATTCATGGCATTATGGTGTTCCAATTTTACCATATTTAGAAACGCCCAAATTAGAACTTGAAGAAACCTAGCCTGTATCAATGGTGAAATCTCTAATAGTGCATAAAAACTCAATTAAAACATAGGGTTAGCTTCAGAATCATGAGAGCAACACAAGACAAGCATTAGAATTTAAAATCATGCCATGAATGATAAAATACGATTTATGCAAAAACGTGAAAAAGCTTGAGTTCTATTCACCAATTCTGGGCGTTAGGGGCGTGGAAAGCGATTCAAAAATGTTTCTTGATGTCTCAGGAAGGTGATGAGATGATTATCTTAGCTTGAATCGCCCTGGAGGACAGTTTTCAGTATTGGACTTTTTTGAGAAAATTCAAGTTTTTGTTATGGCTTTTCTGCGCAGCTGGGAGGTTATTTGGAATAGGGTTAGCATCAATATATACATGTGAATGATTAGGGTTGAGAAAATTGATCAAAAAATCCATGAATTGATGAAGAGATATTTGATTTTTATGGCATAAGTTTTCAAATCTTTTTCATACAAACTTGATTCAAATCATGTCCAATTATCAAGATTCTTTCCAAATCTGATTATACACAAAATCTTGAGACTATTTCATGCACAAAAAGATTTAAAAAGTTAGGCTTAGTATTTTCCACATATTTATTTTAATTAAATGAATTATTAATAATTAAAAATCCAAATAAATAAATAAAAATGATAAAAAACTTCCCTTTGGGCCAAATGGTCTTGCACATGCCTTGGATGATGAATTGTGGAAGAAAAAGAGGCCCATTAGCATTTTTAAGACATTTGAAGCAATGTTGACTTTTCAAAATATCCAAAAATTTCCCAACTTCCACAAGGCATATCTTGCTCAATTTTTAAGCTTTGCTCATGTTCTTGGACAGTTTGGAAATGTCTTTGAGTCCTCTAACCAATGCCTTTGGTCCCATGTCATTTTGATTTACCAAACTCAAGTTATGGCCTTTGACTTAAAGTGCCTTTTTGTTGACTTTTGAAAATGACCTATAATGTTGAGATTGATAACTTTTTATGAGAGCATTTCTTGGACTTGAAGTGTGAAGAGGAGTTGTAGGAAATGTCATTCTCTTCAAAATGAGATTTGGATGGAATTTTTCTGATAATCCATGTGAAAGTTATGCCTTGATCAAGTTACAGTTGACTTTTTCAACTGTCCAAATATGGAAACTTTTGCATCTTGAGACTTTTTGAGCCAAGCTTTGAGAATCATGATCAAGCATTGATCAAATGATGTTTGTGGCTTCAAAATGAGATGTTGACCAAAAATTTGAACTTTTGACTGTCAAATGACCATTTTGCCCCTACAGTTGACTGTAGTGCAATTAGGGTTTTTGACTGTGCAATTTTGTACTGTAAGTCTTGAAACTTGATATGAGGATGCTTGACCATGTTTATAAGCATGTGGGACTTGATTGGACCCTTGGAAACTTCATTTTCTTTGTCAGAACCAAAACCCTAATTTTGACTGTTATGAGGCCCTTGAACTGTGCAACCCTTGGGGAGATTTTTGAAGCTTTGACTTGGCAAATTTTGAAGAATATGGGAGGGCAAATTTTGGGGTACAACAGTTGCCCCTGTTCAATCTTCTTAAACCTGAGGATGCAGATTGGCTGACGTGCCTTTCGTAATCCGAAGGTGGAAGGTGATTGAACACTAGAGTGCCCAGAAATTTGCGCTCACATAGTAGCAATGGGATGGTGGAATGGGCTTATAGATGCCATTTGGAGATTGATGGATAAGATGATGGGCTTATAGATGCCATGCTAAGAGATGATGGAAGGTGGATGGGCTTATAGATGCCATCTGGATGTTGATCGCGTAAGAGATTCCTTAGCGAGAACTTGCGTACCTGCAAAAGAACAATGACTACCTGACCTGTTACAGGAGCTGGTCTTCAAACTTTTTGTATGGATGTGTCCTGACTGGTTACAGGAACTGGACCTGGAGCTTCAAACGGTGATGAATGAACCAGGGATAGTTACTACCTCAACAGGAACGCCGAGAGAGCCTTGGACGATTACTACCTCAACAGGAACGCTGAGAGAACCTTGGATGATTACCACCTCAACAGGAACGCTGAGAGAACCTTGGACGACTTCAACCTCAACAGTAACGCTGAGAGAATCTGGGGACGATTACTACCTCCGCAGTAACGGGGAGAGAACCATAGGCGACTACAACCTCAATAGCAATCATTGAGAGAATCTTGGATATCTTCTACTGAGTCTTTATCAGGAAAATCTGTTTGGGGTCAATTTAGCTGGACTAGAGAAGGCCTTGGACTGGATAAAAAAACAGAAAAATCTTAGGGTCGATTAACTGAACCGGTCTAGGTCTTGAAATGTCTTCAACTGGATGAGAAACAGGGAGATCTTTAGGGTCGATCTGACTGAACCAGAGAAGGCCTTTGACTGGATAAGAAACAGAAAAGTCTTATGGTCGACTTAACTGAAACGGTCTAGGTCTTGAACATAGCTGAGAACTTAACTGACTCTTTCCTGAAAGGTAGAGGTCAGTCATATGCAATGCATGATATGGATCAAGCAATGATGTTCTCAACATAAATGAGATTTGTAAGATATGATGCGTATTATGCATGCTATAATGTATGGAGATGTGATGTTTATGAATATATGTTTTTCGTCTAGGAAAGTAAATCCTTGACGGGTGCCGAGAAGTCACTCCTGGGCTGGTGTTGAAGAATAGATCTTTGCTTCCGCTGGGGATGAAAAGACTTCGTCGAGGACGATCTTTCCGTGGCTTTTGGCTGAGGATAACCCAGTTATATCCTGGTAAGGAAATAACTCTTTGAATAAAGACGGGAGATGCGTTCGTGCTCTGCGAGGGGTAAGCTTCCAGAATCTACTGGGGATAAGCTTACTGCTTGGGGAGACGAATTCCAACTTTCCTGGGGAACTAGATTGGACTCTCCTGGGGAAGTTTTGAACTGTAATTTTTGCAAGTTGAAAGAGGGAACCTATGTAGGGTTACTGATGACGAGTTTGTGTAAAACTTCATCTTTGGAAAGAGAGAACCTGTGTAGGGTTTCTTGATGACGAGTTTGTGTAAAACTTCATCTTTGGAAAGAGAGAACCTGTGTAGGGTTTCTTGATGACGAGTTTGTGTAAAACTTCATCTTTGGAAAGAGAGAACCTGTGTAGGGTTTCTTGATGACGAGTCCGTGTAAAACTATATCTGGGGTTTTGAGAAGGAAACCTGTGTGGGGTTTACCGATGACGAGTCCGTGTAAAACTACGTCTGGAAAGAGATAACCTTTGTAGGGTTATTTCGGGATAAGTCCGTGTAAGGCTTCTGGAGGAACCGGGGTAAGGTTACTGCAGGGTAAGTTCGTGTAAAACTTCTTGATGAACCGGGGTAAGGTCATCTTGAGATAAATCCGTGTAAGACTTCTGGAGGAACCGGGGTAAGGTTACTGCGGGATAAGTTCGTGTAAAACTTCTTGATGAACCGGGGTAAGGTCATCTTGAGATAAATCCGTGTAAGACTTCTGGAGGAACCGGGGTAAGGTTACTGCGGGATAAGTTCGTGTAAAACTTCTTGATGAACCGGGGTAAGGTCATCTTGAGATAAATCCGTGTAAGACTTCTGGAAGAACCGGGGTAAGGTTACTACAGGATAAGTTCGTGTAAAACTTCTTGATGAGCCGGGGTAAGGTCATCTTGAGATAAATCCGTGTAAGACTTCTGGAGGAACCGGGGTAAGGTTATTGCGGGATAAGTTCGTGTAAAACTTCTTGATGAACCGGGGTAAGGTCATCTTGAGATAAATCCGTGTAAGACTTCTGGAGGAATCGGGGTAAGGTTACTGCGGGATAAGTTCGTGTAAAACTTCTTGATGAACCGGGGGTAAGGTCATCTTGAGATAAATCCGTGTAAGACTTCTGGAGGAACCGGGGTAAGGTTACTACAGGATAAGTTCGTGTAAAACTTCTTGATGAGCCGGGGTAAGGTCATCTTGAGATAAATCCGTGTAAGACTTTTTTGAAAGAAAAGGAACCGGTGTAGGGTTGCCTGTGGGTGAGTCCGTGTAAGACTTTGTCTGAAAGTTGAGAAGGAACCGGTGTAGGGTTGCCTGATGATGATCAAGTGGATGATTGTCCTGTTTGGCTTCAGATGTTAACCTACGATCTGGAATTTGTAAAGGTAGATGGTAATCATCCTCTCCTTGGTACTTTGGTTGATAGAGCAACTGGATCGCCTGGATGACTCATTATTGCCCCTGTTTCTGTTGGAGAAAAAGGTACCTGTGAAGGTGTTTGATTGTTGTTAATGGGCAAACCTTCTTCTGGTAGGCAGGTGACATGATGACGGGATATAGTCGTACTCTTTGATCCCTTAATTTTTCCTGGACCGCCCTTTCGGGTTTTCAGTCCACCGGGATACCCATTTTTGCCCAAGCCGCCTCTTCAGGTTTTCGACTTGCCGGGTGTACAGATTTTTCATTTCATCCCTTATTTTTGCCTAGGTGTGTCAACCTAGCGGGTTTTTGATTTTGCGTAGTATTTTTTCGACTATATCCACACTCTTAGAATGTAGGGAGTTGCCCCTGTTAGAAGTGTTTTGTCATGCCACCAGAAGGTGTTTGATCAGACAAGATTCGTTGTTGGAATGCCCCAAGTGACTCAGGCGGAGATTTGCCCCAGGTAATAGACGCTGATCATGCCATGCCCCTTGATTGGAAGTGCTTTTGTTCACTAGGTATTCATCGTGCGAATTCCCTGCTGTTCAAACAAAAGGTCATATGCAAACAAGGTTATATCAAAAATGCAAATCTTATGTCTGTCTTGAAGATTTTGAAAATGCATTCTTTTTCATAAAATAAGTGAATGTTTGTAAAACGTGATGTCAACTCCTTCTTTATAGTAAGCCTTAAGGAGTCAGGATACCTTTTGTAACAGTATGCTTTCGAACTAACCCGTGCTTCAACTAGGACTTTTAGGGGTTATAACGTGTCCTGGTTCACGGTTTAAGAAACAAAGGATAAAGGCTCAAATTATTTGTACCCACCCACTCTTCGTGATGTTCTCCAAACCTAAACTCAGTTGATCATACGCTAGACCTTGTTCGAGTCTTTGTGCTGATGTTCCAATGATGGTTCAGATATTGATAGTTTATTCTGAACAGGCAGTCATTTTTTTTGTTTTTTGTTGAGGGTTTGTAGGACCTCTTTTTTTTTTTTTATTATCCCTATTTTTTGCCTGAACTGTTTCTTTTGTGATTACAGTCAGCGGGATGCCCCAGTTTCGTAAGTCTCCTTTATAGGTTTTGACTTTTTGGGCTTTTCATTTATGATTTTTTTTTTTGATAATGACTGCCTGTCCTTATGATTGTTCTGAACCATCACTGTCTTTTTTGTAAGGATCTCTTTGGCGCCATTCGTTATGCACTTGGATCAACTGAGAGACTACCCTGCCCCAGGTTATGATTAAGGGTTTTAAATTTTGAAAAGACAAACTCCTACTTCTTTGGCTCAGAGGGGTTGACGAGGGATTATCATCCTTATAACTCCAATGTTTAGGGATTGAAACAATGCATGTACCTCATCAGCGGGGTCCGTTAAAAAGCATACTGTAAGTGTCGTGGTATCGTTTTCGTCATCCTCCCTCAAGAGGCTTAGAAATTATTAACCGAGAGTTGATCATCACAAAAATATGAAAACAGTTTTAAGTATGGTAAACATAATTAATTCAAGACAGACATGTGTAATGCATTCAAGAAATAAAAGAGTTTAACATGACAATTGTTTACTTGAACAAGAAAAGAAAAATACAACTTGACTTCAAATGAACAAAAATCTCTCAATCCTAGCCATGTTTTGGCAAGGGAGCAGTGGTCACGTTGGGAGTCTCAGTAGGCTCAAATTCAATCTCCTTAGCATCGATCATATTCTGGATCTTATATTTCAGCGCCCAACAGTCCTCAGTGTCGTGCCCCGGGCTATTAGAATGATAAGCACACCTCGCCTCTGGGTTGTAGTTTGGAGAGGAGGTCTTGGGATTTGCAGGAGGGTTGATCACCGCAATCAGATTCATTTTCAACATGTGCTGCAATGCTTGTGACCACGACATGTTGATGTTGGTGAATTGTCTTTTAGGCTCGTCCGGCCTTCGCTGATTTCCCTTTTGTGGTTGTCAGCGTGGTGCAGAACCAGAGATCATGACTGCCCCTGCCTGTTGGTCACGACGACTCTTTTGACCGTATGCAGCATTAGACTCTTTCCTGCCCGTGTAAGGATTTTTGTGAGTATCAGAAGATGTGGCCTCTTGAATTTTCCCACTCTTGATACCAGCTTCAATTCTTTCCCCAGTCAGAATGAGGTCGGTAAATCCTGCAGATGAATTACCAATGAGATGATTGAAGAACGGCTCGGATAGGGTCCCCAAGAACATATCAACGAGTTCCCGGTCAGTTAATGGAGGTTGCACCCTGCCAGCCAGGTCCCTCCACTTTTGTGCGTACTCTTTAAAACATTCACTTGACCCTAGCGACATACCCTGGAGTTGGGTACATGTAGGAGCAAGGTCGGCATTATACTGATACTGCTTGTAAAAAGCAGTAGCCACCTCCTCCCAGTTACGAACCTTGGTCCCATCCAGCTGATAGAACCATTCGAGATGAGTCCCTGAAAGACTCTCCTGGAAGAAGTGGATCCACAAGTTCTTGTCCACAGTGTATGGTTGAATCTTCCGTACGTAAGATCTGAGATGCAGCCTGGGACAGGATGCCCCATCGTACTTAGCGAAGGTGGGTGCTTTGAATTTGTGTGGGATTACCACACCAGAAGTTAGACCCAAGTCTCCGAAATCCAAACCAGGCACTTGTTGAATTTCCATTGCATTCAGGCGGTCTTCCAATTGTTTGTACCGGTCCTCAGCTGGAGGGTACTGCTCATCATTGAACTCCGTCTCGTTGTCAGAGACCACTGGACTAGGCACCTCTCTCTCATGGGGACTGCCTTTCCCTACAGATGGAGTTGTCCTTTCAGCTTCATCCTGCAGGGTGTTCCTAGATCTGCGTCTAGGGCTGAACAAAACAGTCCTCTTCTTCTTCTTCTGAATCAGAGTCTTCAATTCCTTTTGACCCTGAGCTAGGCTCACAATCAACTCCTGGAACTGGGAATTCTGGGCCTGGATAGCCTTGATGGATTGCTCAGTAGACGATTCAGGATTCATGACGATCGGCTGAAATAAACAACGAAGAAGGTAAGCAACCTGTAGAAAAAGGGGTACCTGTTATGCAATGATGTGTATGACATGCATGTAATGTTTTCAAGGACCTCGCTGGATAAACAAGAAAATTTGTTAGAATTTGGGTCCGGTAGCTTGATTGAAGGAACTGCGTACTATTGAGAGTCCTTCATCAAGGGTCAAAGGCTCACCATATCCAGTGGGTCATAGCCCCTGACAACCTTGGCTAGAGGAAAATAAATCCCCTTTTGCCCCTTGCTGGACAGTTGATTCATCCTGACCTGCACCACAGACCCTTGAGATCCTTGAAATGGATTAGGATGTATGCAATGGTATGATGTTATGTTATGCATGGGGTAATGTAAGTAACCCTGTTATGAGTCCCAATTAAGGACTAAAACCTGCAAGAAAATCAGTACACTCCGTTATGAGTCCTAGTTAAGGACTAAAAACAAAACCTGCAAGGAACTCAATAAACCCTGTTATAAGTCCTAATTAAGGACTATGAACAAAACCTGCAGGAAATTCAGTAAACCCTGTTATGAGTCCTAGTTAAGGACTATAAGCAAAACCTGCAAGAAACTCAAGTGTCAGATAACAAGCATGCAAGTAGTCATGTACGAAGGCACACAAGTCACACAAGAGAAACCCTTAGAGTTTAGGCCAACATGGGGTTTGGGTATTACCCTCTTGAAGTTAGTGGGCTCAACCTGTCCTATTAGAAGTAACCAGGTTCTAAGGGTCCCAATATCACGGAATTTCTTTCATTGTTCATCGTTTCGATTTAGCCACTGAACTGGCGACCGAAATATTCCGGGAAAGCAACCCTCAATTGAGTGTAGTATCGAGTATCAACCAACCTCGGACTGTACCAAAGTCAGTTATCTCACTACCCTAAAGAGGCCAAGATAGTTCAGTTAAGGTTCCTAAGGTCTATTGATGCTTCACGACACCACGCGGAGGCCCCGTACTCTCCTTGACTGAACTCAAGGGTTACCGGTACACACCAAAGTGCCCCATCAACGTAGCAGACTGTTTCAACCATGTCGGTATACCCCGCACAGTTCCCTCACAGCCTTGTTGCTACTTTCTAAGAAGGTATTCCCCAGATCCGGGTTAGGATCTATAGAACTCCCAAGCAACCCACAATAATAAAGCACACAAGGAAAGCAATTGAAAACACAGTTATGAACTAGCCCTAAGGTACACCTCACTTTATGAAGTGTCCCCAGCAGAGTCGCCAGTTCTGTGATCGGTGGATCTGGAACTGACTGTTTAACGCTGGTTCGCGAAATGTCACGGAAGCAAGAGTCGCCACCATCTTTTATTTTCTCCAAATGGAAAGGACAAAAGCACAGAAAAATTCCTTAAAGAGATTGCTCTCGGTTCGGGAGGTAGGTTATAGAAAGGGAAGGTGTTAGCACCCTTTCTATCCAT
Source organism: Vicia faba (assembly GCA_948472305.1). NCBI lineage: Eukaryota > Viridiplantae > Streptophyta > Magnoliopsida > Fabales > Fabaceae > Vicia > Vicia faba. Next base: position 24,633 of record CATIWC010001712.1, read on the forward strand.
GGTTATCCATGGGCTCTTAGATACTTGCTCATTTGTGTTTTCAAAAGTGTTTGCTTTTCAATTGTGAGTGGGTTTTGAAAAAGTTTCTTTGAAAGTTTCGGAATAACTCTTGTATCAGTCCTCAAGAGTGTTTGAAAAATTGTTTTGAAAGCTTTTTGAAAAGTGTCGGTGTGAAAAGAGTTTTGATTTGTTTTTTAGAGCAAGTATCTATGAGTCATCTACCTACCCTAAGGAATTAGGCTGTGTAAATGTCCTTAAGGTAGTGCCATCCCACCATTGAGAGGTAGGTAGCACCACCGTTGGAGGTGTTCGGGTCAATTCGTTTGTAGGGACAGTGTGGTCACCAGAGCAACAGTATGACACCTTAGAAGCTACCCTTATGCCATTGATCCTTTTTTATTCCGAGGCAACTTTTCCGAGGCAACTTGTTTTGAGGCATTTGGATCAACGGACATAAGGACTTACTAAAACGTCCTATACTCGACGACCACCTTTCGAGGCAAGGCAACAGTGAGGCGTACCCTAGGGGTGGTGTGTGATTTGTGTGTCAGATTCATTTATTTTTGTCTTGTCCATGTCAAAGTGATCTATGCGCTTGTTTTTATTTTTCATTCATTCTTGCATGCATTTATTTAACAGTTAAAAATTGCGAGAAAGGTAAAATTCTAAGCTATTACAAAGGCGCGGGTCCACATCGCCAAAATTTCCAAGACCCGATTTGACAGAAAATAAAGAAATAAAGAAAAGTGCGAGAAATTAAGTTTACACGGCTTTGGGAGAATTACATAAATAATTAAAAGAAAAAGAAATAAATACGCGAATTGAATTAAAATTGGAAACGAGGGCGTTGGACCCTTTTTAATGAAATTAAATTAAATTATTTAAATTAATGAAATTAAAATGAAAAGAAATTGTTTTTTTTTGAGATTTTTGTATTTATGGTTTTTTTAATGAGAATTAAATGAAATTAACCAATTAACCCTAATTCTACAACTTTTATTTATTAAGAAAAATATTTAAAGTTAAACCTAAATCAACCTAATTATTTACATGCAACTTGATTTATAAAAATAAATAATATTTAATCATGGTGAGAAAAAAGGAAAAAAAGAATGAAAAAGATTTGAAACCCTAATTCTATCAATTTTTAAGTTTTATTGAAAAAATTATTAAGATTAACCCTAGATTAAAACTAATTAATTAATAAAGGTTTTATTTACAAAAAAATAACATTAAATAAAAATATTTATTTTTTGTCTCTTTTCTGATTTTTATATTGTCTTTATGTTTTTTAAGAAAATATTAAATTAAAGAAATTAATTAAAAAAGAACAATAATTGAAATAAATAAAATAAAGAAAAGAATGAAAATTCAAACCATGGGGGGGGGGGGGGGGGGGGGTCTGTCCCCATTTGGAGGTCTTGTTAGCATGGCTGGCCCAAGGTTCTTAAGGCCTTATTTGACTTTTCCACGTTCCCATATGCATGGTTGACTAAGGCCCATGATATTCTTCAGATCTGGGTCCTCAGATTGTCTCCAGTGGGCGCGTGGCATAGTTGGATCAAGGGTTGTATGGTGTTCCTTAGTGTTGAAACTGCATAGAAGCGTTAATAGAAAAATAACATGGAAAGGGGTGGGGACCTGGGGCTCGAACCCAGGTCCTAGAGATTACCAGTAATGTGCCTTGCCAGTGGAGCTGTGAGCGCGTTTTGTTAATTATATAACAAACAATTATTATAAAATAAAACAAATCTTTAGTAAAATTTGAGCGCGAATTTTCAAACAACCCAATCACTGCTGGCCACATAATCATCTTCTTCATCGTTTGTGTTTTCCCTGAAAATAAAAGAAGATTAGCGGGGGTTTTGAACCCCCCCCCAAAACATGCTTGTTTTCAAAATAGCGAATAGGCCATATGGCCTCATAAATTAGGCGCGAGGAGTGTTTTGTTTTCGTCCAAGCACGCTGAATTCATTCATGGCATTATGGTGTTCCAATTTTACCATATTTAGAAACGCCCAAATTAGAACTTGAAGAAACCTAGCCTGTATCAATGGTGAAATCTCCAATAGTGCATAAAAACTCAATTAAAACATAGGGTTAGCTTCAGAATCATGAGAGCAACACAAGACAAGCATTAGAATTTAAAATCATGCCATGAATGATAAAATACGATTTATGCAAAAACGTGAAAAAGCTTGAGTTCTATTCACCAATTCTGGGCGTTAGGGACGTGGAAAGCGATTCAAAAACGTTTCTTGATGTCTCAGGAAGGTGATGAGATGATTATCTTAGCTAGAATCGCCCTGGAGCACAGTTTTCAGTATTGGACTTTTTTGAGAAAATTCAAGTTTTTGTTATGGCTTTTCTGCGCAGCTGGGAGGTTATTTGGAATAGGGTTAGCATCAATATATACATGTGAATGATTAGGGTTGAGAAAATTGATCAAAAAATCCATGAATTGATGAAGAGATATTTGATTTTTATGGCATAAGTTTTCAAATCTTTTTCATACAAACTTGATTCAAATCATGTCCAATTATCAAGATTCTTTCCAAATCTGATTATACACAAAATCTTGAGACTATTTCATGCACAAAAAGATTTAAAAAGTTAGGCTTAGTATTTTCCACATATTTATTTTAATTAAATGAATTATTAATAATTAAAAATCCAAATAAATAAATAAAAATGATAAAAAACTTCCCTTTGGGCCAAATGGTCGTGCACATGCCTTGGATGATGAATTGTGGAAGAAAAAGAGGCCCATTAGCATTTTTAAGACATTTGAAGCAATGTTGACTTTTCAAAATATCCAAAAATTTCCAAACTTCCACAAGGCATATCTTGCTCAATTTTTAAGCTTTGCTCATGTTCTTGGACATTTTGGAAAGTTATTTGAGTCCTCTAACCAATGCCTTTGGTACCATGTCATTTTGATTTACCAATCTCAAGTTATGGCCTTTGACTTAAAGTGCCTTTTTGTTGACTTTTGAAAATGACCTATAATGTTGAGATTGATAACTTTTTGTGAGAGCATTTATTGGACTTTAAGTGTGAAGAGGAGTTGTAGGAAATGTCATTCTCTTCAAAATGAGCTTTGGATGGAATTTTTCTGATAATCCATGTGAAAGTTATGCCTTGGTCAAGTTACAGTTGACTTTTTCAACTGTCCAAATATGAAAACTTTTGCATGTTGAGACTTTTTGAGCCAAGCTTTGAGAATCATGATCAAGCATTGATAAAATGATGTTTGTGGCTTCAAAATGAGATGTTGACCAAAAATTTGAACTTTTGACTGTCAAATGACCATTTTGCCCCTATAGTTGACTGTAGTGCAATTAGGGTTTTTGACTGTGCAATTTTGTACTGTAAGTCTTGAAACTTGATATGAGGATGCTTGACCATGTTTATAAGCATGTGGGACTTGATTGGACCCTTGGAAACTTCATTTTCTTTGTCAGAACCAAAACCCTAATTTTGACTGTTAGGAGTCCCTTGAACTGTGCAACCCTTGGGGAGATTTTTGAAGCTTTGACTTGGCAAATTTTGAAGAATATGGGAGGGCAAATTTTGGGGTACAACACAGGGCAAGGTTATGAACGACTTATAGCGCGTTTAGGGACCGGAATGGACTTGTTCTTGATAGCTTTAGGTTGCTGAGAGTGCCACGAAGCGATTGGGAGAGGTATCGAGCCTTGAGGATGCCTCTAAGTGGGATTTTGATCTCACACTTTTTTGCCTTTTTTTCCAGATTTTATTCTCTCTCTCTCTCGCCTCTTTCCAACCTGTTTCTAGGTCTGGCCGCACTCCTTATGTAACAAAGAATGAATCAGAGTCCATAATTGATCCAAATCTCCCTCCTTTAATCCTTTTTGATTTGATTTGATTTGCTTTTTTAAAACCATTCCAAACATGGCTTTTTCAATCTTTTTGTCCACTTTATGCCTTTGCACGAATTTGAATGCTTGCAATCTGTATTTTAAGACCTGAGGATGCAGATTGGCTTTCGTGCCTTTCGTAATCCGAAGGTGGAAGTTGATTGAACACTAGAGTGCCCAGATATTTGCACTCGCATGAAGTGGTAATTGTCTTGTGATGTCGGGAATGGGCTTACAGATTCCATTTGGAGATTGCTGACGGGAGATGGGCTTAAAGATTCCATCCGAAGGAGTGTCGATCGCATAAAAGATTCCTTAGCGAGAGCATGTATGCTTGTTGTTGAGGAAGATTCCGCTGGGGAAGTTTGATCTTGTTGAGAATAGAAATTTAGGAGCTTCGGCGTCTGTTATTCTGCTGGTGAGTCGTCTCTGTTGATATTTAGGAACTTCGATCGTCTGTACTCAACCGAGGAATCATCTCTGCTGATATTTAGGAACTTCGATCGTCCGTACTCAATGGAGGAATCATCTCTACTGATATTTAGGAACTTCGATCGTCCGTACTCAACTGAGGAATCATCTCTATTGATATTTTGGAACTTCGATCGTGCGTACTCAACGGAGGAAACATCTCTGCTGATATTTAGGAACTTTGGTTGTCCGTACTCAGCTTAGGAATCATCTCTACTGATATTTAGGAACTTCGATCGTCCGTACTCAACAGAGGAAATATTTTTGCTGAGATTTAGGAAACTCGTCCTAATTCAACTGAGGAAACATCTCTGCCGAGATTTAGGAATTCGTCCGTAATTCAACTGAGGAAATATCTATGCTGAGATTTTGGAACTCGTCCGTAACTCAACCGAGGAAACATCTCTGCTGAGATTTAGGAACTCGTCCATAATTCAACTGAGAAAACATCTTCGCTGAGATTTAGGAACTTGTCCGTAATTCAACTGAGGAAACATCTCTGTTGAGATTTAGGAACTCGTCCATAATTCAACTGAGGAAACATCTCTGTCGAGATTTAGGAACTCGCCCGTAATTCAACTGAGAAAATATTTTTGCTGAGATTTAGGAACTCGTCCGTAATTCAACTGAGGAAACATCTCTGTTGAGATTTAGGAACTCGTTCGTAATTCAACTGAGAAAACATCTTCGCTGAGATTTAGGAACTTGTCCGTAATTCAATTGAGGAAACATCTCTGTTGAGATTTAGGAACTCGTCTATAATTCAACTGAGGAAACATCTCTGTCGAGATTTAGGAACTCGCCCGTAATTCAACTGAGGAAATATTTTTGCTGAGATTTAGGAACTCGTCCGTAATTCAACTGAGGAAACATCTCTCTCGAGATTTAGGAACTCGTCCATAATTCAACTGAGGGAACTTCTCTGCTGAGATTTAGGAACTCTTCCGTAATTCAACCGAGGAAATATTTTTGCTGAGATTTAGGAACTCGTCCGTAATTCAACTGAGGTAACATCTTTGCTGAGATTTAGGAACTCGTCCGTAATTCAACTGAGGAAAAAGCTTCATAGCTTGAATTTTGTGAGAATTTAACCGTATCCTTCCTGGAAGGTAAAGGTTAGTTGTATGTAATGCATGATATGTATCAAGCGATGATGTTCTCAAAATAAGGGAGATTGTGTTGTATGATGTGTATGCATGTCATGATGTATGGAAATGTGATGTTTTTAGCTGGGGAAAATAAATCCCGGATAGCTGCTGGAGAAAAGAGTTGAAATCTTTGTTTCCGCTGGGGATAGTGGATGAAGATGATTGTGAGAATAAACCTGCAGGAGAGGATAACTCTGTTGGGGAATAAACTGATGAGGAAATGACTCTGAGGAGAAGAGCTGCTCTGCTGAGGATTCCGCTGATAAATTCAGCTGGGGAATGAATTATCGTTGTTGGCGATAATGAACCCTGTTGGGGATTGAATTCCTGTTTGTGGAAGGAATGAACTCCGTTGGGGATGATTTTCCAGTTGCGACTTCACTGGGAATAATCTTTTAGACTCTACTGGGGATAATTCTCCAAAGTCCACTGGGGATAATTCTTCAAACTCCACTGGGGATATTTTTATATACTCCGTTAGGGATGATAAGACTTTTTAGTGCTAATGGTAGATAAAATTTTCTTAGGGAGAACATTACCGATTCATTCGCGGTTGTGAGCCTCAGCTGGGAAGAGTTAACATTACCGTCTCCTTCTTACTCGGCGGGGAGTGAATGTACTTCAGCCATATTCCTCAGCTGAATCTACCTTTGTACCTGGTGGATAGAGCAATTGTCTGGATAATTCTTATTTGCCCCTGTTTCTCATATTACGAGTAATCGTCTTTTGTTTCGCATGTAGATATTTATGAGCAGCAATCAATGTCAAATGCATATATCAAAAATGAACATTGGACGTTCTTTGCAAAACAAAACATAAAAAGGAAAAACAGTTTGAGATTTCTTTGAAATTGAATTGTATTGACTTTGAAGTTTGGCCTGTAAATAGGCGTTTTTGTACAAGAGGTTGACGTCCTAATAAGAGAACGCCGCCGAACAAAAAGAATTTATACAATTTGTGAAGAACAAAGAAAAACAGCTATGTGAACAATCCCACTGAGTTCCAACTCTACTATTACCCTTATATCCTCGAGCATCACATCAATTTTCTACTTGGTTGAAGGTAGATCAGATTGATTAGTGCCATCCGAGCCTGATAGTCGATACCGTAGTCTGGTCGCGAGGTGATCCAATGAGAGATAGTGTTACGCTTTGGTCCCTAATTTTTTCCTGGACCGCCCTTTCGGGTTTTCAGTCCACCGGGATACCCTTTTTTGCCCAAGCCGCCTTTTCATGTTTTCGACTTGCCGGGTGTACATTTTTTCATTTTCATCCCTTATTTTTGCCCGAACCCTTTTTGTTTGCCGAGAAGCCCTTATTTTTGCCTAGGCCAGTCGACCTAGCGAGTCTTTGATCATGCGTAGTATTTTTTCACTATGTTTGCATTGACGGGGTGAGGAAGGTCGTCACCATCCATGGTAGTTAGAATCATAGCTCCTCCTGAGAAAATATTCTCAACCACAAATGGCCCTTCGTACGTAGGGGTCCATTTTCCCCTGGGATCACCTTGTAGTAGGATGATGCGTTTGATCACCAGATCCCCAACTTGATAATCTTGTCGTCTAACTTTCTTGTTAAATTCCTTGATCATCCGTTTTTGATACGTTTGACCATGACAAATAGCAGTAAGTCTCTTCTCGGATTAAGTTCAGTTGATCAAGCCGGGTCTGGATCCAGTCGTCTTCGCTTAAACCTGCATCCTTCATAATCCGAAGAAAGGGTATCTGAACTTTAATGGGCAGTACTGCCTCCATACCATATACCAAGGAATAGGGGGTTTCCCTTGTTAACTTCCGCGCTAAGGTACGGTACCCATGAAGAGCAAATGGTAACATCTCGTGCCAGTCTTTATATGTCACCGTCATATTCTGCACAATCTTCTTAATGTTCTTATTAGCCGCTTCAATAGCCCCATTCATCTTCGGCCGGTAGGGAGAAGAGTTATGATGTTGTATCTTGAACTGCTTGCAGAGCTCACTGATCATCTTGTTGTTGAGATTTGTACCATTGTCCATAATGATCCTCTCTGGTACACTGTATCGACAGATCGGATTGTGTCGAATAAACCGTCACGAAATTCTTGGTCACTGTAGCAAAGGAAGCTGCTTCAACCCACTTTGTAAAGTAATCAATAACTACCAGAATGAAACTATGCCCGTTGGACGTAGTAGGTCTGATCTCGCCGATCATGTTGATGCCCCACATTGCAAAAGGCCACGGAGCCATCAAGACATTCAGAGGAACTGGAGGTATGTGCACCTTATCAGCATAGACTTGGCACTTGTGACAGGTCCGAGAATGCTGATAACAGTCGACTTCTATTGTGGACCAATAATATCCTGCCCGTAGGATTTTCTTTGCCATGGTGTGTCCACTGGAATGAGTTCCTAAAGTACCTTCATGTAACTCTACCATAATCCTTTCTGCCTCGTTCTTATCCACACATCGCAGTAAGGTCGAATCATGGTTACGCTTGTAAAGGATGTCATTACTGATGAAGAACTTCCCCGCGAACCTCCTCAGAAAATTCTTATCATTAACAGATGCACCCTCAGGGTATTGTTGAGCCTCAAGATACCTTTTTACCTCGTGGAACCAGGGTTTATCTGTTACCTCTTCAGTTTCAATGTCACAATAATATGCAGGTTCGTCCAAACTTTCAATGGTAATCTGGGGAGCCTCGTTGTCCCACTTGACTTTAAACATAGAAGACATCGTAGCTAGCACGTCCGCTAACTGATTCTCCTCTCTAGGGAAGTGTTCAAAGGTTATCTCCTCGAAATGCGGAAGCAACGTCAACACATACTCTTTGTAAAGAATAAGATTTGGGTGTTTCGTATCCCGCTCGCCTTTGATCTGACTGACCACGAGCGCGAAATCTCTGAATACACTTAAGAACTTAATCCTTAGGTCAATGGCTGCTCGAAGACCCATGATGCACGCTTCATACTCCGCCATATTGTTGGTGTAGTTGAAACATAGTCGGGCGGTGAACGGAGTATGAGAGCCTTCAGGAGATATGATCATGGCGCCAATGCCATTACCCAAAGCGTTTAAAGCTCCAGCAAAGTACATAGACCATCGGGATCCCTCCTCAGGTCCTTCATCCGGTCCAGGTTCTTCACAGTCAGTCACTATCATTATATTTTCATCCGGGAACTCAAAGTTCATAGACTGGTAATCATCCACTGCCTGATGTGCCAGATGATCTGCCAACACACTTCCCTTGATTGCTTTTTGGGTCTTGTATTAGATGTCATACTCAGTCAAGATCATCTGCCATGTTGCTATTCTTCCGGATAAGGCAGGCTTCTCGAAGATATACTTGATTGGATCCATCTTTGATATCAATAAAGTAGTGTGAGTCAGCATATACTGTCTCAGCCGGCGAGCAGCCCATGCCAAAGCGCATCAAGTTTTCTCGAGCAACGAGTATTGGGTCTTGCAGTCGGTAAACTTTTTGCTAAGGTAATAAATAGCATGCTCTTTTCAGCCAGACTCGTCATGCTGTCCCAGCACGCACCCCATTGAATTGTCGAGTACTGTCAAGTATAAGATCAAAGGTCTCCCTTCAACTGGAGGCATTAGGATAGGTGGCTCTTGGAGATATTCTTGGATCCTTTCGAAAGTGGCCTGACATTCATCGTTCCATCTTACCACTTGATCTTTCTTCAGTAGCTTGAAGATTGGCTCACAAGTAGTAGTCAGGTGTGAGATGAATCGGGCAATATAGTTCAGACGTCCCAAAAAGAATCTGACTTATTTTTCGGTTCGAGGAGCTGGCGTTTCCTGTATGGCCTTCACCTTTGCAGGATCCACCTGAATACCTTTATCACTTACGACGAAACCCAGCAGCTTACTAGATCTCACCCCGAAGGTGCACTTGTTCGGGTTTAACCTCAGCTTGTATAACTTCAACCTGTCAAATAACTTCTGAAGGTGGTCAAGATGTTCTTTTTCAGTCTGGGACCTCGCAATCATGTCGTCAACGTATACCTCAATCTCATGATGGATCATGTCGTGGAACAAGGCGACCATGGAGCGCTGATACGTTGCCCCAACATTCTTCAAACCGAAGGGCATGACTTTGTAGCAAAAGGTACCCCACTGCGTGACAAAGGTGGTCTTCTCCATGTCTTCGGAAGCCATCTTAATCTGATTGTAACCGGAGAAACCATCCATAAAGGAGAAGACCTTATGATGTGTGGTGTTGTCAACCAGAACGTCGATATGAGCCAGAGGGAAATCATCCTTGGGGCTCGCCATACTTAGATCCCTATAGTCAATGCACATTAGAACCATACCATCTTTCTTCGGCACCGGAACCACGTTGGCAACCCACTGCGGGTAAGAAGTAACTGCTAGAAAACCGGTATCAAACTGTTTCATAACCTCAGCCTTGATTTTCTCAGACATCTCTGGGCGCATTCGACGAACTTTCTGTTTCACTGGAGGACAGTCTTCCTTGGTAGGTAAGCAGTGAACCACAATATCAGTATCCAAACCAGGCATATCTTCATAAGACTAGGCAAAGATCTCAACATAGTCACGCAACATCTGAATCAACTGTTGCTTAACACTAGGTACCAAATTTGCACCGATCTTGACCTCTTTCTTATCTACTTATGTACCCAGATTTACTGTTTCCAATGGCTCTTTATGCGACTGTATGGCCCTCTCTTCCTGAAGTAATAGTCTAGCAAGTTCACCAGGCACTTCGAAATCATCCTCACCTTCGTCCTCGGCTTGGTTGATCGGACTTTCGAAGTCATAACTGGCAGTAGCAGGGTCGTTATCAGTGGGATCCAGAGTGGATGTAGACCTGTATATGTGAGTGTGTGTAAAATAGCTGTTTTGCAAGATAGAAAAGAAAAAAAACAAGGAGCACAAAATTTGTAATGCAAGAAAACGTCCAATACTTTTATTAATGATATATGGAAATGACACATAATAAGCCCTCAAACAAAGCCACGGTGCCTCGGGTAAGGCACTGGGCCGTAAATTTTAAAATTGTCTGTAACAAACTCAAAACAAAAGTCTGATTATTGTGTAATAAAAGAAATTGGCACGAAGTCCTTTGCTGTCCAATTGCTTAATCCACCGTCGGTAGTCGGGTAAATCCAGTTGTCGAACTCAGACTCTTCATCATCGTCTTCAACCGCATTCACTTCCAGATTAGTGATACACAGGGGAGGTCTTCCAATCTGCGCACGCCGAACAACCCTTTGAGCTTCTGCAGTGAAACCCAAACCAAACTTGTCAGTTTTGTGTGCAAAGTCAGGGAGTTGGCCCCAATTCGCACACCCACCTTTTTCAACAACAGCTCGGGCATCCTTGAGGGATGCCATCTTCATTGGAGCATCTTCAGCAACAGTTTCATTTGACGCCAGAGTCTGGGGGACTTCTTCAAAATGTTAACACGAGGTTTCAATGAACTCCCCATCCATTTCTACATATCGAAAAGAGTTAAGGTGGCTCACCATGTACTCCTCTTCTCCTCGTACTGTAACAATCTTCCCCTTTACTGGGTATTTTAACATCTAGTGTAGCGTAGAAGTTACTGCCCCAACTTTGTGGATCCACGGGCGACCCAGCAAACAAGAATAAGATGGCCGAATGTCCATCACATAGAATGTAGACGCGAAAGTCTGGGAACCAACCTTAACATGAACATCCACTTTTCCATGTACCATCCTCTTAGACCCATCAAAGGCCCTAACCACAATATTGCTTGGTTTCAGCACCAACCCTTCATAGTCAAACAAGTCTAATGCTTTCTTGGGTAAAACATTCAACGAGGACCCAGTGTCCACGAGCACGTGGGCTAGAGTAGTGCCCCTACACTCGATTGAAACATGCAGAGCGTCATTGTGATTCTTTCCCTTGGCAGTCAAGTCTGCATCGGAGAAACCCAAGCCGTCATCGGCAGTCAAACTAGCCACGCAGTCCTTGAATTGATCAACAGATGTTTCCTGGGGCACGTGCGCAGTTTTCAGGAAAGAAATCAGAGCCTTGGCATGGGCTTCTGAGCATAGCAACAAAGAAAAAATAAAGATCTTTGACGGGGTTTTCCCCAGCTGCTCAACTACATTGTAGTCGCTCTTTTTGATGATCTTCAAAATTTCCTCCATCTCCTGTCTAGAGGCTTCAACAATAATCTTCTTCGGTGCCTCCGTCCGGGCAGGCTCACCGGTGATCCCTTTGCCTCGAGTGTCAGATGACTCGGCGATAGGGGTAAGGATTGGAACATGAACGGGGACAGTAGCAGGTGTACTGGCAGGTGTAATAACAACAGGTTTTTGAACAATTGGTGGGGAAATTTCCGGAGAGAAAAGTCTTCCACTACGGGTGACCTTGCTAGATCTAACAATATTGCTGACATCAGTATCAGTCTCTTCACCCTTCAAATCTTGTTTAATCCCATGATAATACACGTCAGCCCCATAGTGCCACGGGATAACTTTATCTGACGTATAAGGGATAGGTCCAGGAATGGTAATAATCAATGGAGCAATTCTCGGAACAGATGTAATTCTAACAGGCTTTCTCGAGGAAGCCTTGGAAGAATTAGCGGAAATGGTGATTATAAAAACATCTTCAAAAGGAATCAATGGAACCAAAGTTTTCTCAAACAGAATTTCTTTGTTATCCATCAGACGTTGGACATCTGACTTCAATAGATGACAACTGGTAGGTAGGACGAAACACAGATGGCAACCTTCGCCACAACCCGGAAATAAACCGGCTAACAGAAGGTTCTTCTTCACAGTCATTAATGGAGTAAAAACATCTTCCACAGAAACCACAAACGAGTCTTCATCCACAGCATTCACTCCATTCTTGGGCATAGGAGCATTCATAACATTAGGCTTTTCAGGCGCTTCGAACTCAATCTCCTTAGCATCAATCAGATCCTGCACTTTATTCTTCAAAGCCCAACAGTTATTGGTATCGTGCCCTGGGCTATCAGAGTGATAAGCACAGCGGGCGTTCGGATTGTACAGCGGTGATGTGGTGTTGGAATTCTTTGGAGCCTCCTTCAGAATCACTAAGTCGGTCTTTAACAACTGCGGCAGAATTTGAGACAGGGTCATACTTAGCCGAGTAAATTGTCTCTGTTGCCTCTCTGCTCTTGGCTGATTATTGCGTTGTGGGGAAACAGCAGGCCTTAATATAACCACCGTGTTAACTGCTTGGCGGCGCTCAGGTCGGTTTTGGTTTCTAGAACTGTAAATTGCACTAGACTCCGTCTTGAAAGGCTTCTTCTGGGTACTTGACGAAGCACCCTTCTGTATCTTGCCGCTCTTAATATCGGCCTCAACTCTCTCCCCAGTCATAATCAATTCGGTGAACCCAGACGATGAACTCCCAATCAGATGATTAAAATACAGACCAAACAAGGTCCCAAGAAACATATCCACCAACTCCCTGTCAGCCAGAGGGGGTTGTACTCTTCCCGCAAGATCTCCCCACTTCTGAGCGTAGTCCTTAAAACCTTCTCTCGCACCCATAGACATACCCTGAAGTTGGTTACGCGCGGGAGAAAGGTCGACATTATATTGGTACTGCTTGTAAAAAGCAGCAGCAAGGTCCTCCCAGTTACGGACGTTAGCTCCTTCCAGTTAGTAGAACCATTCAAGTTGAGTCCTTAAAAGACTATCTTGAAAGAAATGAATCCAGAGGTTCTTATCAGCAGTATATGGTTGAATATTCCTAACATACGAGCGGAGGTGTAACTTTGCGCAGGAGACCCCTTCGTACTTAGAAAAGACTGGTGCTTTAAACTTGTGGGGGATTACCACCCCGTATGCAAAACCCAAATCTCCGAAGTCCAACCCAGGTACCTTCTGGACTTCCATGGCGCTTAACCGATCTTCAAGCTGCTTATACCTGTCCTCAGCAGGAGGATACTGATCTTCATCAAAGTCAGTCTCATTGTCAGAAACCACAGGGCTAGGAGCCCTCCTTTCTTCTTGATTCTCTCCCCCTCCAGATGAGTGAGATAAGTCAACATCCTGTCTTAATTTGTTCCCGAACCTGTGACCCATATTCAGGAGGACCGTCTTCTTCTTCTTCTTATCCTTTAACATAAGAGTCTTTAGATCTTGTTGACCCTTGGCCAAGTTCATGAACATTTCCTGGAACTGAGCATTTTGAGCTTGCAGAGCCTTGATGGCTTGATTAGTTGATGTTTCAAAAGACATGATTGCTGAAATAAACAGCGAAGAAGATGAGAAACCTGTAAGGGTACCTGTAATGAGGTGCATGGGAATGGAATGCGTATGATATTATTTCAAAGACTTTGGAGATTCAAATTTGTAAGCCAAAATAAACACACTTTTATTAGATAAAAACTTGAAATCAATGTTTAACAAATGCCTTTAAGGCGTTACAAAAAGGAATACTGAAAAGTAATTCTAAAATTAAAACAATAAAAGACATCAGCGCTCCTACGGTCGTTTTCCTTTGGTGCTGACATAGTCGTTGAGGAACCTCTCATTCTCTAGCTGCCTTGTAAGCTTCAGGATCTTTCGTTCCTGCTCATGATACTTTTCTCTGTAAGTATCCCGTTCTTCCCTTAGCTGGATCCAAGACCTCTTTAATGCCCCAATGTCAGTAGGCATGTATGGGTGGAGGACTGTACAAGGAACCCATTCTTCATCAGCACGCTCCACAATCATCGGTAAGACAACTTCGTATGGCATCCCCAGCTTTTGAGCACGGGCTCAAACCCACCGGAGATACAGTGGCATCGGGAGAGAAGTCTTCATGCCTAGCTCATGCAGATCATACCTGTTCACCCTATCCCATGCTCATATAAATCTGCGGTGATGTCCCTCAACATCCCCCTTGAAGTCAAAGACAATGTTTGGAAGCAGCAACTCATGAGGTCCGTCCTTCCTAGCTCGCCCAAACTGTCATAAGGCCAAACAAGGATTATAGGTGATCCATCCTCTAATTCCAAGTAATGGAACATTGGGGTATTCCCCACAGCGATCAATAACAACTACTTCTTCCATGTCTTTAGTACTCCAGATGATGTCCATGTGAGCAAGGGATATAATCCTTTAGGCCCAACCCATGCCTTCCTCGTTCTTCAAAACAGATTTGGGGAGGTGAGAAATAAACCACCTCTCCAGCAATGGTGCACAGCACATGAGAGTTCCCCGTTTCCGAGCAGTACGAGCATAAAGAGCATGCAAAATATCACCCAAGAGAGTGGGCACTGGATTACGGGACATGAGGATCTTCATTGCATTCACGTCGACAAAGGAATCTGAATTTGGGAACAGGACCAGGCCATAAATAAGAAGAGCCAGGATGTCTTCAAACGCTTGAAAGTCTAAACTGTCCCAGAACTGATGAGCCTGATCAACCAAGAACTTAACCAAGAAGCCTTTTATCCCACTCCGAGTCTCCCAGTTGGACATCACATCAGCCCTTGTAAGATAGAGGGCTGAAGCAATATCCTCTGTCCTAGGAGCTATCTCCAAACCTGTAAATGGGGTCTGCTCTAGAATAGAGATGCCGGGTAGATCAGAGAACTCCTCCAAAGTAGGGACCAACTGATAGTCCTGGAAGGTGAAGCAGTGGTGCAACGGGTCGAAGAACTGGAACAAGACACTCATCATTTGTTCATCCATCTTGGAAGTGACTAGACTGAAGAGGTGACCATGTCTTCTGTCAAAAGAGGAAGTGTCAGGAACCTTGGAAACCAAATCTCTAATCTGAGTAGGAATCTGTACAATGCTGATCTGAATAGTGTTTCTACGCATAGATGCCATGATCTGCAAAACAGAACAAAGATGAATCCCATTGGTCTTTTAAATGGTTAGTCCAATGCAATATGCATGCAATGTAATGATGCATGATGTCATGATAGAAACACACCACAGGTATCACAGATAGCAAACATGGTAAGGGAAAACAAGTCACACAATAGCCCTTAAAATTCAGGCTGGCATGGAGTTTAGGTACTACGCTCTTTCAGTTTAGTTGGTTCAACCTGTCCTAGTAATAGTAACCGGGTTCTAGAGGATCTCAATATCACTGACCACCCTCGATCGGTCATAATTCCAGTTTAGCAACCTTTTCTTGTGGCCAGAATCATCGCGAGAGTTTGGACTCAATAAGTGTAGCATACTGCTACTTTTCTATGGCCAAGTTGGTCAATTATAGGTTCTAAAGTCAGTTGGTGCTTAATGACCCATTAGCAGCCCCATACTCTCCTTGTTCCTCCACAAGGGATATCGGTACCAACTAATGCGTCACACCAACGTAGCTACTGCTTCAACCGTATCGGTCTATGTCGTACAGTTCCCTCACAGTCTATTGCTACTTACCTAAAAGGTATCCCCCAGATCCGGGTTAGGATCTATAGTAACTCTGATACAAAGCCCACTGTTGTACCCCAAAATTTTCCCTCCCATATTCATCAAGAATTGTCAAAGTCAAGGTCACAAAATTCCCCAAGGGTTGTGCAGCTCAACTGTCTCCTATACAGTCAAAACTAGGGTTTGAGTTATGGTCAAGCAAATGAACTTTTCAAAGGCCTAATCAAGTCTCATATGCCTACAAAGATGGTCAAGTATCCTCATGTCAAGTTTCAAGGCATTCAGCTCAAAATTGCACAGTCAAAACCCTAGATTGCACCACAGTCAATTGTAGGGGCAAAATGGTCATTTGACAGTCAAAAGTTCAAATTTTTGGTCAACATATCATTTTGAAGCCACAAACATCATTTGATCAATGCTTGATCATGATTCTCAAAATTTGGCTCAGAAATCATCAAAGATGCAAAAGTTGCTATATTTGGACAGCTGAAAAAGTCAACTGAAATTGACCAGGGCATAACTTTCACATGGATTATCAGAAAAATTCCATCCAAAGCTCATTTTGAAGAGAAATACATTTCCTACAATTCATCTTCATACTTCAAGTCCAAGAAATGCTCTCACAAAAAGTTATCAATTTCAACATTATAGGTCATTTTCAAAAGTCAACAAAAAGGGACTTTAAGTCAAAGGCCATAACTTGAGATTGGTGAATCAAAATGACATGGGACCAAAGGAATTAGTTAGAGGACTCAAAGACCTTTCCAAAATGTCCAAGAACATGTGAAAAGCTTAAAAATTGACCAAGTTATGCCTTGTGGAAGTTGGGAAATGTTTGGAAATTTTTGAAAGTCAACATTGATGCAAAAGGCCTAAAAATGCAAATGGGCCCATTTTTCTTCCAAGTTTCTTCATGCCAAGCCTATGCACGACCACTAGGCCCAAAGGGAAGTATTTTCATATTTTTTAATTATTTATTTGAATTTATATTAATTTATATTCATTTAAATCATTTTAATACATGAAAAATATAAACCTAACCTAAAAAAATCTTTTTATGCACATTCCAAGGTCAATATTTCGTGCACTTCTTAATTAAGCAAGTTTTGATGAGAATTGATCAGATTTGAACCAAATTGCATATGGAAAAGATATGAAAAAGATCATGGAAATCAAATCTTCAAAAACCATTATGGCCATGGATTTTATTCAATCTTTTTGACCTAAATCGTTCCATACAAGTACTAGAACAAGACCTAATGCCAAAGAGACTGCAAGCTGCGCCCCAAACTCCATTGCACTCTTGAAATTTTTCATAAAAAACTCAAATCTGAAAAGTGCCTTAGAGGTCGATTCAAAGCTCAAAACCTGTTCCAAAAGCTTCAGTGGCAATTGCTAGACACATTCCAATCATTAGCATCAACTTAAACCCCCTGAATTGGTACCCCTAAGTCAAACTGTACCTCAAAAATTCTCAAATCGCATAGCATGAATTAAGCATCCTTTTGCATTTTTCTTTATGGATTATTGTTTGTAATGATGTTTCTAAGCTAACTAATATGTCCAATTGTGTTTTTGTGCTATATATACGAATTCGCCATGTTTGAATATTAGGGTTGCAGGTTTCTGAAATTGGGGATTTTGTGTAGAAGAAAAATTAGGACTTCTGAATACCATGGTTGAACTCAGTGCTTAGAGACGAAAAGATCCATACCATCGCGCCCAATTTATGTTGAGAATGGAGCTATTCGCTATTTTCTTAAATCACCCCTAACGCAACGCTGTAAAAACCGTTGCTCTTTTGTTTTGTTTTACAGGGTGGGGAAGAAGACAACCTCGTGTCCAATAGTCATTGGTCTTTTTGAAATTCGCGCGTTTTTAACCAATTAGCATTATGTTTCACTTATTATATTTACGTGTTATTATATGTTAACTAAATGCGCTTGGTTCAGTTGGTAACATGTGACGTGAATAATCCTCAAGACCTGGGTTCAAGTCCCAGGTCTGGCAAAATCTCAATGCTATTTTTCAATATGAGATCCAATGCTTTGCTAATGTCCAGGACTATCATGGTCCATCATCATCCAACAGCCACGCGTCCCATGAGATCAGGCCAAGGGCAAAGATGGGGAGAGCATCATGTACCATAGTCCAACGCGTTGTATGGGATTCAAAAAGTCAACCAATTTCCAACGTCAATGGGCCAGAATCTCCAGGCCTATACCTCCATCTGGGGCCTGAACCCCCCCTGGTTTGCTTTTCTTTTCTTTTTATTATTTTAATTATTGTGTTATTTACTTTTATTGCTTTAATTAATTAGTTTTTCCTCCTTTTTTTACAAAAATATAAAAAACACCATAAAAATCCAGAAAAGGACCAAAAAAAAATAATAAATATTTTATTGTAATTATTTTCATCAATAAATCAATATATGTAAATATTTAGTTTAATTAGGTTATAGTTTTAATCTTTTTAATAAAAAACACCAAAAATAGAATTTAGGTTTAATATCTTTTTTTTATTTTTCTTTTAATTTTTCCTTTTTTTCAGAATAATATTATTTAGTTATTTTCATAAATTAAAAATTGTGCATAAATAAATTAGGGTTTAATTTAGATCATATTTTAATTCTTTCTTAATAATTAAAAAATATTAGAATTAGGGTTTACCTTTTAATTTAATTTCAATTAACTTCTTTTCCTTATTAAATCTAAAAAACACAAAAATACAAAAAACATTTAATTTTCATTTTTTTATTCCTTATTAATTTTAATTATTTTTGCAAAAGGGTCCAACGCCCGTCGCTTTTAATTATTAATTTTGCGCATTTTATTTTATGTCACTTATTATAATTATGTAATTGTCCCAAAGCATTGTAATTTAAATTTCTTGCACTTTTATTTTATCGCTTTATTTATTTTCCGCTAAATCGGGTCCGGTTTAATTTTGGCGATGTGGACCCGCGCCTTTGTAATAATCGTAGATTTATTTTTCGCAAATATTAACTGTTAACAAAAGCATGAAAGAATGTATGGACTTAAAATAAAATCAAGCGTAGAACACCAATAAACATGACAAGACAAATAACTGAAACATGACACACGAATCGCACACACCACCCCTAGGGTACGCCTCACTGTTGCCTTTCGAAAGGTGATCGTCGAGTAGAGGATGTCCTAGTAAGTCCTCATGATCCGGGAACCTGGCATGAGGGTAGCTTCTAAGGTGTCTTCCCATTGCTCTGGTGATCACCATGTCCCTAAAATCGAATTGACCCGAACACCTCCAACGGTGGTGCTACCTACCTCTCAATGGTGGGATGGCACTACTTTAAAGGACTTTTACACAGACGAATTCCTTAGGGTAGGTAGGTTCTCAAGGATACTTGCTCTAATTTCAAACAAAAATACTTTTCACACCAACACATTTTCAAAAACTTTCAAAGCAAATCTTTTCAAACACTCTGACGTACGAGTCGAACTGAAATTTTTTCAAAGAAACTTTTTAAACCCACAATTGAAAAGCAAGCAAACATTTTTTGAAAACACATTGAGCAAGTATCTAAGAGCCCATGGATAACCATGGATAGAAAGGGTGCTAACACCTTCCCTTTCTATAACCTACCTCCCGAACCGAGAGCAATCTCTTTAAGGAATTTTTCTGTGCTTTTGTCCTTTCCATTCGGAGAAAATAAAAGACGGTGGCGACTTTTGCTTCCGCGACATTTCGCGAACCAGCGTTAAACAGTCAGTTCCAGATCCACCGATCACAGAACTGGCGACTCTGCTGGGGAACCTTTATAAAGTGAGGTGTACCTTAGGGCTAGTACATAACTGTGTTTTCAATTGTTTTCCTTGTGTGCTTTAAATTGTGGGTTGCTTGGGAGTTCTATAGATCCTAACCCGGATCTGGAGGATACCTTCTTAGAAAGTAGAAACAAGACTGTGAGGGAACTGTGCGGGGTATACCGACATGGTTGAAATAGTCTGCTACGTTGATGTGGCACTTTGGTGTGTACCGGTAACCCTTGAGTTCAGTCAAGGAGAGTACGGGGCCTCCGCGTGGTGTCATGAAGCATCAACAGACCTTAGGAACCTTAATTGAACTATCTTGGCCTCTTTAGGGTAGTGAGATAACTGACTTTGGTGCAGTCCGAGGTTGGTTGATACTCGATACTATGCTCAATTGAGGGTTGCTTTCCTGGAATATTTCGGTCGCCAGTTCAGTGGCTAAATCGAGACGATGAACAATGAAAGCAATCCCGTGATATTGGGAACCTTAGAACCCGGTTACTTTGATTAGGACAGGTTGAACCCACCAACTTCAAGAGGGTACTACCCAGACCCCATGCTGGCCTTAAACCTTAAGGGCTTGTCTTGTGTGCCTTGTGTGCCTTACATGTTTGTCTTTGTAAATATCTGTGGTGTGTTTAATCATAGCATCATGACATCATCCAGCATCATATGCATTGACTGACCATTTCAGGGGTTCGAATTTTCATCTTTGTTCTTGTTTTGTAGGACATGGAAACTGCTCGTAGAAAGACAATTCAGGTCAATCTTGTAAGGATCCCTCCTCAGCTTAAGGAGCTTATATCCAGGATTCCCGAGAACTCTTCATTCAGTGACAGGCATGGAAGCCTCATCAGCTTGGTCAACACCAACATTGAGGAAGATATGATTAAGGTCTTGTTCCAGTTCTTTGACCCTCTACATCACTGCTTTACCTTCTTGGACTATCAGTTGGTACCTACATTGGAGGAGTTCTCCCGGCTCCTGAAGATTCCTATCCTTGATCAGCTACCCTTCAACGGTACGGAAAAGGAACCAAAGCTGGAAGAGATTGCTAAAGCCTTGCACCTACAGTCATCTGACCTTAAGGGACATTGGGAAGTCAGAAGTGGTATCAAAGGGTTCTTAGCCAGGTTTCTGTTTGAAAAAGCTCATGAATGTTGGAATTCTCTTGACTTGCAAGCTTTTGAAGAGGTTGTGGCCCTCCTTGTTTATGGTTTGGTATTGTTCCCTAACCCAGATCAGCTCATTGATATCAGTGTCGTTCAGATCTTTATGTCCAGGAATCCTATACCTACATTGCTGGGGGACATCCTTCACTCATGTTACACTCGAACCATGAGAAAAAGAGGTGTCCTTATGTGTTGCACTCCTCTCCTGGGAAGGTGGTTTATTTCGCACCTTCCCCAATCAGTCCTGAAGAATGAGCGGGGTTTGAGATGGTCACAACTGTTGATGACTCTTACACATGCAGATATACATTGGTGTCCTAGATCCAGAGGAGATGTCACTATCATTGATCGTTGTGGGGAGTACCCTAATGTTCCTTTACTTGGAATCAGAGGAGGTATTACTTATAGCCCATGCCTGGCTTGGAGACAGTTTGGTTATGCTCGGAGGGATGGTCCTCATGACATGTTAATTCCCGACATAGTTTTTGACTTCGACAGTGATACTCAAGGACTTCGTCAGAGATTTATCAGAGCCTGGAGGATGCCTAGTAGGATAGACAGCAAGACACTGGGGCATAGGAACTCCATCCCTTTGGAGCCTTATCTCAAGTGGGTATGCGCCCGCTCCCAGAAGTTAGTGATGCCTTATCCTCACATGCTTCCAGTAATCAAAGAACCTGTCTTGGAAGGGGAAGTGTCTCATGTTATTCAGCACCCTGATATGCCCACATCCTGGGAAGAGATGCAGAAGAGCTGGATCCAGCTTAAAGAAGAGCGGAATTCTCTTGAGACTAGTCTGCATGCCAGTGAAAAGAAGGTCTTGGAGCTCACCCGTCTGTTGCATGAGGAGAGGAATCTCAACACCTACATAGCTCCGAAGAGGATGCGCAGTGTATTTTGGGATTGACTTGATTTTTGTACTTTTTGCCCATGAGGCCTTGATGTATTAAACAATGATTTCTTTAATAATAACGTGTGTTCCTTTTTGGCTACAGCAAATTTGAACTTTCGAACCCTTGAATGCATTGCATACGCATTTCATACATCATGTGCATAGCAGGTTTTTCCCCTTTTCAGGTTGCTTACAGTTCTTCGCTGTTTATTTCAGCATCATGAATCCCGGATCTGAATCAACAGAGACATCAATCAAGGCTCTCCAGGCGCAGAATGCGCAGTTTCAAGAGCTAATCCTGGGTCTAGCTAAAGGCCAAGAAGAACTGAAGACTATGCTCCTGAAGAAGGAGAAGAAGAAGAAAAGAAGAACTGTTCTATTCAACTCGGGCCGAAGGTTGGGTAATACTCTGCACCATGAAGAGGCTGGTTCTTCTGTTGGCAGGACTCCTTCTCAGGCAGAAGTAAAGGTTCCTACTCCAGTGGTCTCCGACAACGAGACAGATTTTGATGAAGAGCAGTACCCTCCTGCAGATGACAGGTACAAACAACTGGAGGACAGGTTGAAGGCTATGGAGGTGCAACAGGCACCTGGGCTGGACTTCGGAGATCTGGGTTTGTCGACCGGTGTGATCATTCCACATAAATTCAAAGCTCCCACCTTCTCCAAGTATGACGGGGCATCTTGTCCCAAGCTGCATTTGAGGTCCTATGTTCGGAAGATTCAGCCGTACTCTGCGGACAAGAATCTATGGATCCACTTCTTCCAGGAGAGTCTTTCAGGGACTCATCTCGAATGGTTCTATCAGCTGGATGGGACCAAAGTTCGTAACTGGGAGGAGTTGGCTACTGCTTTCTATAAGCAGTATCAGTATAATGCCGACCTTGCCTCTACACGTACTCAACTCCAGGGTATGTCGTTAGGTGCAAGTGAAGGTTTTAAAGAGTACGCGCAGAAGTGGAGAGACCTGGCTGGCAGGGTGCAGCCACCTTTGACTGATCAAGAGTTAGTGGACATGTTCTTGGGGACCCTATCTGGGCCATTCTTCAACCATCTCATTGGGAATTCTTCTGCTGGTTTCACCGATTTGATCTTGACTGGAGAAAGGATTGAAGCTGGGCTGAAATCTGGGAAGATTGCAAAGGGGGCATCATCCTCTAGCTCAGAAAAGAAGCCGTTCAAAAAGGAGTCTAGTGCCGTGTATGGTTCTAGGAAATCAGAGAGACCGGAGCACCGCCAATCTGTCAGTGCGGTGATGATTGCTAAGCCTGCTGCCGCTCCCCGGCCAAACAATCCTCAAAGGGCTGATAGACCCCGGAGAGAGTTTACCCGGTTAAGCATGACCCTATCGCAAATCCTGCCACAGTTGCTATCCACCAATTTGGTGACTGTCAAGGAGGCGCCAAAGTTCTCAAACACTACCTCTCCTAAGTACAACCCGAATGCCCGTTGTGCTTACCATTCAGACAGCCCGGGGCATGCCACTGATGACTGTTGGGCGTTAAAGAATAAGGTGCAAGACCTTATCGATGCTAAAGAGATACAATTCGAAGCGCCCGCAAAACCGAATGTAGTTACTGCCCCTATGCCTCAGCACGGGGTAAATGCTATTGATGAAGATGTCTATGTTGTTTCTGTGGATGATCTAGCCACTCCTTTAAAGATCATTAAGAAGAACCTACTGCAGGCCGGTTTATTTCCGGGTTGTAGTGAGGGTTGCCTGTTCTGTGTTGTGTCCCCATCCGGTTGTCCCTTGCTAAAGTCAGGCATTCAAAGCTTGATGGATAGCAAGGAGATTCTATTCAAGAAGTCTGCTGTTCGCATGGTTCCAGTGGAAGAAGTCTCTGTGGTGACTATCTTCAACAATCCAATCCCGGCTCCCCAGAAGAAGCCCATCCAAATTCTGACCGTTGCACCTGTTACTATCACTGTTCCTGGGCCCCTGCCCTATGTATCCAACAAAGCTGTCCCTTGGCACTATGGGGCAGATGTATATATAAATGGAGTTAAACAAGAGCTCAACGCTGGCGCCAGCATCTGTGACATCACAGGCCCAGCCAAAGTTACCCGCAGTGGCAGGCTCTTCTCGCCTGACATTGCACCACCTACTGCCCGAAGACCACTCCTGATAATTCCTGCAAGTACACCTACTCCCGCTGCTGATCAAGTTGTTGTTCCTGCTGCTGATCCAATTGTTTCTCCTGCTGCTGAGTCATCCAATGCTCGGGGCAAGGGAATTGAAACTGAGCCTGCCCAGACGGAGGCGCCCATACCCATAGCTGCTGAAGCCTCCCCGCAAGAGATGGAGGAGATTTTGAAGATTATAAAGAAGAGCGATTTTAATGTCGTGGAACAGTTGGGGCATACGCCCTCCAAGATATCCATGCTTTCTTTACTGTTGTGCTCTGAGGCCCATGCAAAGGCCCTCATCTCATTCCTCAAGACGGCCCATGTGCCACATGAAACCTCTGCAGTCCAGTTCACCGATTGCGTGGCAAGTCTAACGGCAGACAATGGCTTGGGTTTTTCAGACGCTGATTTGACCACGAAGGGGAAGATCATAATGATGCTCTGCATGTCTCAATCGAATGCAGGGGCACCACCTTGGCACATGTGTTGGTTGATACTGGGTCATCTTTGAATGTGCTACCCAAGAAGGCTCTGGATCGTCTAGATTGTGAAGGCCTGGATTTGAAGCCCAGCAACATCATTGTCAGGGCCTTTGATGGTTCAAAGAGGATGGTCCATGGGGAGGTGGACATTCCGATTCGTGTAGGCTCTCAGGTGTTCGACTCCACTTTTTATGTGATGGACATCCGTCCATCTTACTCTTGTCTGCTGGGTCGACCCTGGATACATAAGGCTGGGGCAGTGACCTCTACCTTGCATCAAAAACTGAAGTACCCCGTCAGAGGGAAGATCGTCACCGTGCAAGGTGAGGAAGAATACATGGTGAGCCACCTAAACTCGTTCAGATACATTGAGATGGATGGGGAGTTCATTGAGACCCCCTTTCAGCATTTCGAGGAGGTGTTTCCAATCGCAGCAGAAACAGCAGAAGCAGGTGGTCCTCTGAAGATGGCTTCCCTAAAGGATGCCAGGGCTGTGGTGCAGAAAGGTGAAGGTGCCAACTGGGGCAGACTTCCAGACTTCACCCAGAAGACTGATAAACTTGGGCTGGGTTTCACCTCAGAAGGGCAGAGAGCTATGAGGAAAGAGAAGATCGGAAGGCCTCCGGTATTTATTAAAGGTTCAGAAGCGAATGCTGTCGGGGAAGACCTTGAAGTGGACGAAGCCGAATTCAACAGCTGGATTTATCCGACGGCCGAAGAAGGATTGAACAATTGGAGTGCAAAGGATCATACCCCTGTTACCTTTGTGACACAGTAATGAATTCCCATGTTTTGTTATTTTGTAATAAACAATGATAAACTCTATGGCCCGGTGTCTTACCCGAGGCACCGTGGTTCTATTTGTGAGGGCATACGAACTGTCATTTTATACATCATGAATGAAAATCTTGGACGTCTTTAGCATTGCAAATATTGTGTTCCTTTTCTGTCTTTCTTTTCTTTTACATAATTTTCAAAAACAGCTGTATTTACACACACACTCACTCATACAGGTTCCAATCCACTCTGGATCTCACTGATAACAGCTCTGCTAATGCCAATTATGACTTCGAAAATCCGATCAACTTAGCCGAAGACGAAGGTGAAGATGATTGCGAAGTGCCTGGCAAGCTTGCAAGACTGTTGCTTCAGGAGGAGAGGGCAATTCAACCCCATGAAGAGCCAGTGGAAACTATAAACCTGGGTACTGAGGCAGACAGAAAAGAGGTAAAGATTGGTGCCAACCTAGAGCTCAGCGTGAAGCAACGGTTAACCAAGATGTTACATGACTATATGGAGATCTTTGCCTGGTCCTACGAAGACATGCCAGGGTTGGATACCGATATTGTTGTCCATCATTTGCCGACTAGGGAAGACTGCCCTCCAGTTAAACAAAAGGTCCGTCGGATGCGTCCAGAGATGTCCGAGAAGATTAAAGCCGAGGTTATGAAACAGTTTGATGCCGGGTTCCTTGCAGTAACGTCTTACCCTCAGTGGGTTGCTAATGTGGTGCCGGTACCTAAAAAGGACGGTAAGGTCAGAATGTGCGTTGATTATAGGGATCTGAACAGGGCCAGCCCCAAGGATGACTTCCCTTTACCTCACATTGATGTCCTTGTTGATAATACGGCTCAGCACAAGGTATTCTCTTTCATGGATGGCTTTTCAGGTTACAATCAGATAAAGATGGCACCTGAAGACATGGAAAAGACTACGTTCGTTACTCAGTGGGGCACCTTCTGTTACAAGGTCATGCCGTTCGGATTAAAGAATGCTGGGGCAACCTACCAACGTGCCATGGTTGCCTTATTTCATGATATGATCCATCACGAGATTGAAGTGTATGTGGACGACATGATCGCTAGGTCCCAGACTGAGGAAGAGCACCTAGATCATCTGCAGAAACTGTTTGACCGGTTGAAACTATACAAGCTGAGATTGAACCCGAACAAGTGCACCTTCGGGGTAAGATCTGGGAAGTTGCTAGGCTTCGTGGTCAGTGATAAGGGCATTCAAGTGGACCCTGCTAAGGTCAAAGCTATTCAAGAGATGCCGGTTCCCAAGACAGAGAAGGAAGTCAGAGGCTTTTTAGGGCGCCTGAATTACATCGCTCGATTCATCTCTCATCTGACCGCTACCTGTGAGCCAATCTTCAAGCTGCTGAAGAAAGATCAGGTAGTACGTTGGAACGATGAATGTCAGCTTGCCTTCGACAGAATCAAAGAGTATCTCCAAGAACCACCTATCCTTATGCCACCAGTTGAAGGGAGACCTCTGATCCTATATCTGACAGTGCTGGACAACTCAATGGGGTGTGTGCTGGGGCAGCATGACGAGTCTGGCCGAAAAGAGCACGCCATTTATTACCTTAGCAAAAAGTTTACCGACTGTGAGACCCGATACTCACTGCTTGAGAAAACTTGCTGCGCTTTGGTATGGGCTGCTCGCCGGCTAAGACAGTATATGCTGACTCACACTACCTTATTGATCTCAAAAATGGATCCGATAAAATACATATTCGAAAAGCCTGCTCTGTCTGGGAGAATTGCAAGATGGCAGATGATCTTGACGGAATACGACATTCAGTATACAACCCAGAAAGCCATCAAGGGAAGTGTATTGGCAGACCACTTAGCTCATCAAGCTGTAGATGACTATCAGTCAATGAACTTCGAGTTTCCAGACGAAAGCATCATGATTGTGACTGATTGTGAAGTACCTGGACCGGATGAAGGACCTGAGCCAGGATCCCGATGGTCTATGCACTTTGACGGAGCTTCCAATGCTTTGGGAAATGGTATCGGCGCCATCATCATATCCCCTCAAGGTACTCATACTCCACTCACTGCCCGGCTATGTTTCAACTGTACCAACAACATGGCGGAGTATGAGGCGTGCATCATGGGTCTTCAAGCTGCGATCGACCTAAGGATCAAATTTCTAAGCGTTTTCGGAGATTCCGCTCTTATGATCAATCAGATCAAAGGAGAGTGGGATACGAAACATCCAAACTTGATCCCTTACAAAGAATGTGTGTTGGCCCTGATTCCCCACTTCACCGAGATAACCTTCGAGCACTTTCCAAGGGAAGAGAATCAGTTAGCGGACGCGTTAGCTACAATGTCTTCAATGTTCAAGGTTAAATGGGATAATGAAGCTCCCCGGATCATCATCTGGAAACTGGACGAACCGGCATACTGTTGTGATCTCGAAACTGAATTAGTGACTGAGAAGCCTTGGTACCATGAAGTGAAGAGATATCTGGAAGCTCAGGAATACCCTGAAGGTGCCTCTATCAATGATAAGAAATTCCTGAGGCGGTTCGCAGCCAAGTTCTTCCTAAGCAACGGCATCTTGTACAAGAGAAACCATGATTCAACCTTACTGCGTTGTGTAGATAAGACTGAAGCAGAAAGAATCATGGAAGAGTTACATGAAGGGACCTTTGGTACGCATTCCAGTGGGCACACTATGGCTAAGAAAATCCTACGGGCAGGATATTACTGGTCCACAATGGAAGCTGACTGCTACCAACATTCTAGGACATGCCACAAGTGCCAGATCTATGCAGACAAGGTGCATGCTCCTCCGGTTCCCCTGAATGTTTTGACTGCGCCTTGGCCGTTTGCAATGTGGGGCATAGACATGATTGGCGAGATAAAACCTACGGCATCTAATGGACATCGCTTCATCCTAGTGGCGATTGATTATTTCACAAAATGGGTTGAAGCAGCATCCTATGCTACGGTAACCAAGACTGTTGTGGCACGGTTTATTCGGCACAACCTGATCTGTCGATACGGCGTCCCTGAACGGATTATTACGGACAACGGTACCAATCTGAACAATAAGATGATCGCTGAGCTCTGCGAACAGTTCAAAATACAGCACCACAATTCTTCTCCTTACAGACCGAAGATGAATGGGGCTGTAGAAGCAGCGAATAAGAACATCAAGAAGATCGTGCAGAAAATGACAGTGACGTACAAAGATTGGCACGAGATGTTACCGTTCGCTCTGCATGGGTACCGTACCTCAGCTAGGACATCAACCGGGGCAACTCCTTTCTCTCTGGTTTATGGTATGGAGGCAGTCTTGCCGATCGAAGTGCAAATTCCCTCTCTCCGGATAATGAAGGATGCAAATCTGAACGAAGATGATTGGATCCAGACACGACTTGACCAACTCAACCTCATTGACGAGAAGAGACTCGCTGCTATCTGCCATGGTCAGACATATCAGAAACGGATGATCAGGGCATTTAACAAAAAGGTCAGGCCACAGGAATACCAAGTCGGGGATCTGGTTATCAAAAGAATCATCCTTCCTCAGAGTGATCCAAGGGGCAAATGGACCCCTACGTACGAAGGGCCATTTGTGGTTAAGCATGCGTTCTCAGGAGGGGCAATGATCTTAACTAACATGGATGGTGACGACCTTCCTCACCCCGCCAATGCAGACATAGTTAAAAAATACTACGCATGAAAAAGACCCGCTAGGCTGACATGCCTAGGCAAATTAGGGCTTCCCGTCGAACCAAAAGGGTTCGGGCAAAATGAAGGGATGAAAATGAAAAAATCTGTACACCCGGCAAGTCGAAAACCTGAAAAGGCGGCTTGGGCAAAAATGGGTATCCCGGTGGGCCGAAAACCCGAAAGGGCGGTCCAGGCAAAAGTTAGGGATAAAGAGTAATACTATGTCTCATTGATCACTTTGCATCCAGAATCCGGTATCTGCATCAAGTTCAGACGGCATCGATCAGTCAGCTTCACCTTCAACCAAGGTCATCAAGTGATGAGACGCTCGGAGTTATAAAGGCAATAGCAGAGTTGAAACCCAGTGGATCATTCATCTTTCACACAGCTGTTTTACTTTCTTTTGTACAAACTTGTATAAACTCTTTTGATCGGCGATGTACCTCTTACTAGGACGCCAGCCTCTTGTACACAAAACGCCTATTCAGGCCATTCAAAAATCAATACAAATATATTTTTCAGTTAAACGTGCCAAGTGTTTTGCTTTTTCTGTTTTGTTTTGCGAAGAACGTCCAAGGTTCAATTTGTGATGTATGCATTGACAATAATTTGCTAACTCGTAAATATTTGCATACGAAACAAAGGAATTCATTGCAGGTGACACTAGAAACAGGGGCAATAAAAGAGTTGTCTAAGCAATCTAATTGTTCTATCCTCCAAGGTACCAAGGTAGATTCAGCTAAAGAACACGGCCAAGTGTATCTTAATTCCCCCAGAGAGTAGTTCAGTAAAACAGTACATCTCTCTCCAAGCAAAATTGTCAAATATCAAGGGAATTGAGTATCCTCCAGCCGATCTCAAACATTCCTCAGCAGCAATACATATATTCTTAACAAGTATCCCCGGCAGTCTTGGTCTAAAGATTGTTCCCCGGCGGTATACCACCATTCAAAGGAATCACTTCCCCAACATATCAAAACTCCCCATGAGAGTCCAATCCAGTTCCCCAAGAAACTTGGAGTTCATACCCCCAAGCAGTAAGCTTATCCCCAGTAGATTCTGGAAGCTTATCCTCAGAGCACGAACGCGTCGTCCCGGCTTGATTTAAAGAGTTATTTCCGTAACAGGATATAACTGGGTTATCCTCAGCCAAAAGCCACGGAAAGAGCGTCCTCGGCAAAGTATCTTCCTACCCCCAGCGAAGTCTATCAACACTTCCAGCACAACAAGGATATCCCCAGCGGAATTCATCAAATCTCCCAGCATAACTCATCAACGGTATCCCCAGCGGAGTTATCTTCATCAACTCAGCAAAGCATCGCTATCCCCACAGAGTAGCACTCCCCAGCATGATCGCTAGAGTATCTTTTCTCCCGCAGAATTATTTCATTCCTCAACGGAGTTATCTCCTCCTACCGGTATTCTTGCAACGAATCATCCACAGCGGAAGCAAAATCTCTTCCTCAACATCAGCCCAGGATATGACTTCCCGGCACCCGTCAAGGATTTATTTTCCTAGACAAAAACATACATGAATCATCACATACATCATTACAGCATGCATGTACGCATCATATCATATAAATCGCATCCATATTGAGAACATCATCGCTTGATCCATATCATGCATTGCATATAACTGACCTTTACCTTTCAGGAAAGATGCAGTTGAAATTCTCAAACATATTTCAAGGACTTCCCTAGTCCAGTTAAATCGACTCCAAACAGATTTTTCTGATAAAGACTCAGTAGAAGTTCTCTTATGGTCCCCTCTCCAACGGCGTGTGAGGTGGTAATTCCTTCTTCAGATGTTTCCCTCTCCGGCATGAGCGTGAGGTGATATTCTCTTATGGTCCCCTCTCCAACGGCGTGTGAGGTGGTAATTCCTTCTTCAGATGTTTCCCTCTCCGGCATGAGCGTGAGGTGATATTCTCTTATGGTCCCCTCTCCAACGGCGTGTGAAGTGGTAATTCCTTCTTCAGATGTTTCCCTCTCCGGCATGAGCGTGAGGTAATATTCTCTTATGGTCCCCTCTCCAACGGCGTGTGAGGTGGTAATTCCTTCTTCAGATGTTTCCCTCTCCGGCATGAGCGTGAGGTGATATTCTCTTATGGTCCCCTCTCCAACGGCGAGTGAGGTGGTAATTCCTTCTTCAGATGTTTCCCTCTCCGGCATGAGCGTGAGGTAATATTCTCTTATGGTCCCCTCTCCAACGGCGAGTGAGGTGGTAATTCCCTTTCAAGATGTTTCCCTCTCCAACGGCGAGTGAGGTGATATTTCCTTCCAGATTATAATTTCCTATAGCTCCCTCTCCAACGGTGAGTGAGGTGACTCCCTTTGAGATTATAATGTCCTACGGTTCTCTTCCTGACACTACGAAGATGGTAATTCTCACCAAGATTTTCTCAACGAGCGTTGTTGAGGTTGAAATCATTCAGGATTCTCTTACCATCCATGCTAAGGCAGTAACCATCCCTGGTTCATTCATCAGCGTTTGAAGCTCCAGACTCAGCTCCTGTAACCAGTCAGGACACATCTATATCAAGCATCTAAAATCAGCTCCTGCGACGGGTCAGGTACTCATTTTTCTGTTTTGCAGGTATGCAGGTTCCCGCTAAGGAATCTCCTACGCGATCAACGTTCAGATGGCATCTATAAGCCCATCATCCTATCCAAGCAACATCCAAATGGCGTCTATAAGCCCATTCCCTCATCATCATTGCTACTATGTGAGCGCAAATTTCTGGGCACTCTAGTGTCCAATCATCTTCTACCCTCGGATTACGAAAGGCACGTCAGCCAATCTGCATCCTCAGGTCTAAGAAGATTGAACAGGGGCAACTGTTGTACCCCAAAATTTGCCCTCCCATATTCATCAAGAATTGTCAATGTCAAGGTCACAAAATTCCCCAAGGGTTGTGCAGCTCAACTGTCTCCTATACAGTCAAAACTAGGGTTTGAGTTATGGTCAAGCAAATGAACTTTTCAAAGGCCTAATCAAGTCTCATATGCCTACAAAGATGGTCAAGTATCCTCATGTCAAGTTTCAAGGCATTCAGCTCAAAATTGCACAGTCAAAACCCTAGATTGCACCACAGTCAATTGTAGGGGCAAAATGGTCATTTGACAGTCAAAAGTTCAAATTTTTGGTCAACATATCATTTTGAAGCCACAAACATCATTTGATCAATGCTTGATCATGATTCTCAAAATTTGGCTCAGAAATCATCAAAGATGCAAAAGTTGCTATATTTGGACAGCTGAAAAAGTCAACTGAAATTGACCAGGGCATAACTTTCACATGGATTATCAGAAAAATTCCATCCAAAGCTCATTTTGAAGAGAAAGACATTTCCTACAATTCATCTTCATACTTCAAGTCCAAGAAATGCTCTCACAAAAAGTTATCAATTTCAACATTATAGGTCATTTTCAAAAGTCAACAAAAAGGGACTTTAAGTCAAAGGCCATAACTTGAGATTGGTGAATCAAAATGACATGGGACCAAAGGCATTAGTTAGAGGACTCAAAGACCTTTCCAAAATGTCCAAGAACATGTGAAAAGCTTAAAAATTGACCAAGTTATGCCTTGTGGAAGTTGGGAAATTTTTGGAAATTTTTGAAAGTCAACATTGATGCAAAAGGCCTAAAAATGCAAATGGGCCCATTTTTCTTCCAAGTTTCTTCATGCCAAGCCTATGCACGACCACTAGGCCCAAAGGGAAGTATTTTCATATTTTTTAATTATTTATTTGAATTTATATTAATTTATATTCATTTAAATCATTTTAATACATGAAAAATATAAACCTAACCTAAAAAAATCTTTTTATGCACATTCCAAGGTCAATATTTCGTGCACTTCTTAATTAAGCAAGTTTTGATGAGAATTGATCAGATTTGAACCAAATTGCATATGGAAAAGATATGAAAAAGATCATGGAAATCAAATCTTCAAAAACCATTATGGCCATGGATTTTATTCAATCTTTTTGACCTAAATCGTTCCATACAAGTACTAGAACAAGACCTAATGCCAAAGAGACTGCAAGCTGCGCCCCAAACTCCATTGCACTCTTGAAATTTTTCATAAAAAACTCAAATCTGAAAAGTGCCTTAGAGGTCGATTCAAACCTCAAAACCTGTTCCAAAAGCTTCAGTGGCAATTGCTGGACACATTCCAATCATTAGCATCAACTTAAACCCCCTGAATTGGTACCCCTAAGTCAAACTGTACCTCAAAAATTCTCAAATCGCATAGCATGAATTAAGCATCCTTTTGCATTTTTCTTTATGGATTATTGTTTGTAATGATGTTTCTAAGCTAACCAATATGTCCAATTGTGTTTTTGTGCTATATATACGAATTCGCCATGTTTGAATATTAGGGTTGCAGGTTTCTGAAATTGGGGATTTTGTGTAGAAGAAAAATTAGGACTTCTGAATACCATGGTTGAACTCAGTGCTTAGAGACGAAAAGATCCATACCATCGCGCCCAATTTATGTTGAGAATGGAGCTATTCGCTATTTTCTTAAATCACCCCTAACGCAACGCTGTAAAAACCGTTGCTCTTTTGTTTTGTTTTACAGGGTGGGGAAGAAGACAACCTCGTGTCCAATAGTCATTGGTCTTTTTGAAATTCGCGCGTTTTTAACCAATTAGCATTATGTTTCACTTATTATATTTACGTGTTATTATATGTTAACTAAATGCGCTTGGTTCAGTTGGTAACATGTGACGTGAATAATCCTCAAGACCTGGGTTCAAGTCCCAGGTCTGGCAAAATCTCAATGCTATTTTTCAATATGAGATCCAATGCTTTGCTAATGTCCAGGACTATCATGGTCCATCATCATCCAACAGCCACGCGTCCCATGAGATCAGGCCAAGGGCAAAGATGGGGAGAGCATCATGTACCATAGTCCAACGCGTTGTATGGGATTCAAAAAGTCAACCAATTTCCAACGTCAATGGGCCAGAATCTCCAGGCCTATACCTCCATCTGGGGCCTGAACCCCCCCCTGGTTTGCTTTTCTTTTCTTTTTATTATTTTAATTATTGTGTTATTTACTTTTATTGCTTTAATTAATTAGTTTTTCCTCCTTTTTTTACAAAAATATAAAAAACACCATAAAAATCCAGAAAAGGACCAAAAAAAAATAATAAATATTTTATTGTAATTATTTTCATCAATAAATCAATATATGTAAATATTTAGTTTAATTAGGTTATAGTTTTAATCTTTTTAATAAAAAACACCAAAAATAGAATTTAGGTTTAATATCTTTTTTTTATTTTTCTTTTAATTTTTCCTTTTTTTCAGAATAATATTATTTAGTTATTTTCATAAATTAAAAATTGTGCATAAATAAATTAGGGTTTAATTTAGATCATATTTTAATTCTTTCTTAATAATTAAAAAATATTAGAATTAGGGTTTACCTTTTAATTTAATTTCAATTAACTTCTTTTCCTTATTAAATCTAAAAAACACAAAAATACAAAAAACATTTAATTTTCATTTTTTTATTCCTTATTAATTTTAATTATTTTTGCAAAAGGGTCCAACGCCCGTCGCTTTTAATTATTAATTTTGCGCATTTTATTTTATGTCACTTATTATAATTATGTAATTGTCCCAAAGCATTGTAATTTAAATTTCTTGCACTTTTATTTTATCGCTTTATTTATTTTCCGCTAAATCGGGTCCGGTTTAATTTTGGCGATGTGGACCCGCGCCTTTGTAATAATCGTAGATTTATTTTTCGCAAATATTAACTGTTAACAAAAGCATGAAAGAATGTATGGACTTAAAATAAAATCAAGCGTAGAACACCAATAAACATGACAAGACAAATAACTGAAACATGACACACGAATCGCACACACCACCCCTAGGGTACGCCTCACTGTTGCCTTTCGAAAGGTGATCGTCGAGTAGAGGATGTCCTAGTAAGTCCTCATGATCCGGGAACCTGGCATGAGGGTAGCTTCTAAGGTGTCTTCCCATTGCTCTGGTGATCACCATGTCCCTAAAATCGAATTGACCCGAACACCTCCAACGGTGGTGCTACCTACCTCTCAATGGTGGGATGGCACTACTTTAAAGGACTTTTACACAGATGAATTCCTTAGGGTAGGTAGGTTCTCAAGGATACTTGCTCTAATTTCAAACAAAAATACTTTTCACACCAACACATTTTCAAAAACTTTCAAAGCAAATCTTTTCAAACACTCTGACGTACGAGTCGAACTGAAATTTTTTCAAAGAAACTTTTTAAACCCACAATTGAAAAGCAAGCAAACATTTTTTGAAAACACATTGAGCAAGTATCTAAGAGCCCATGGATAACCATGGATAGAAAGGGTGCTAACACCTTCCCTTTCTATAACCTACCTCCCGAACCGAGAGCAATCTCTTTAAGGAATTTTTCTGTGCTTTTGTCCTTTCCATTCGGAGAAAATAAAAGACGGTGGCGACTTTTGCTTCCGCGACATTTCGCGAACCAGCGTTAAACAGTCAGTTCCAGATCCACCGATCACACCCACCAAATAAAGCAAACAAATCAAACAATTGAAAACAATATGATGAACTATTCCTAAGGTATACCCCACTTATTAACTCCCCAGCAGAGTCGCCAGTTCTGTGATACGGTGGCCAGAACTAGGATCGTGTTTCCCTATTTCGTTAAGGAAATTGCTGGTTTGCGTTTTGCGTTTGTGTTCGCAAAAATGTCGCGGTAAGCAAGAGTCGCCACCGTCTTTTATTTTATCCAACAAAGAAAGGAAAAAAGAACAGAAAAATTCCTTTTTCGAGATATTTCTGAGTACGGGGGGTAGATTATAGAAAGGGAAGGTATTAGCACCCTTTCTATCCGTAGTTATCTACGGGCTCTTAGGTACTTGCTCATCATTTTCAAAAAAAAATTCTTTGTGTTTGTGGGCTTTGAAAAGTTTTTGTTTTAACTTAGATTTAACTCTTGCTTCTGTCTTCAAGAGTGTAATGAAGTGTTTTTGAAAACTCGTTTGTAAAAGAGTGTAAGTGTGAAAAACTTTATTTGGATTGAGCAAGTACTTAAGAGCTAATCTACCTACTCGAAAAAAGAATCATTCTATGGTTTTTTTCTTTAGACAATGTTATCCCACTATTAGTGAGTAGGTAGCACCGTTGTTGGAGTTTGAGGGTCAATTCAAAAGAGGGACATACGGTTACTAAAGCAATGTTAGGACGCCTTAGCGGTAACCCTAATGTCTTAGATCATTTATCCGAGGCAACGATATCCGAGGCAACCTTTCCGAGGCAACTTATGATCTTTGGACAGAGGACGACCTCTAAAACAACCTATACTCAATGACCGTTTACGAAGGCAACCAAATGGGAGTGTACCCTAGGAGTGCGCATGTGCGAGCGTGTTGGTTTCAGTTATTTTATCTTTGCACATTTAAGGTGATCTAACTGTTTTACATTCAGTCATTCATTCTTGTCATGCAAACCCTATTTTCAAACATATAGCAGTTAAATATTTGCAGAAATTAAAGTGCGGAATTTAAACTAAACTATTACAAGGCTTCGGGTATTTACATAGCCAAAAACAAACCCTTTGAAATTTAAAAGCGGTAAAAATAAATAAATGTCCTAATTTAATTATTACAAACCGGGAGCAGATACAATAATTGGATAAAAATAAAATGCGCGAGAAAATTAGATCGAATGCGAGACCTAGGGTTTTGACCCTTCTATCCTAATTAAAAAGAAAAATTGTTTTTTTGTTGTTTTTAATATTTTCTAAGAAAAGAAATTTAATCCTTGAATTAAAATGAAAAAATAATTGGTTATTAAATTAATTAATGAAAAATAATTAAATGTCATATTTTTGGATTTTTGTTATTTTAGGAAAGAAATAAAATAATTAAGTTAGTAATAAAACCTATTGATTCTAATTAATTTTAATTATTTGCAAAATAAATTAAAGTTGTCTAATTAATCAAACTTAATTAAATTAATTAATTTATTGCTAAAAATAAATATTCTAATTTTAATTGGAAAAAATATTTTTCGATGATTTTTGATAAAAAGAAAATTATTTTGGGTTAGTAAATAAATAAATAAGTAATTATATGAAATAAACAAATTATAAAAAAAGATAGGGGAGATGGGCCTGAAAATTGGGGTGTCAAAAGCAAGAATCTGGGCCCATTAGTGCTGGAGTCCATTTGACTTTCTTGATCTTGTGTATTGCGCTGACCCTTGGCTTATGGTGTTCCTTCAGTAGTGACCACCAGATCTGGCCATCTGGCGTGTGGATGATGAGGATGTACCATGGTTCTGGGTATTGCACATGCACAGGATAACCTGAAATAAATCAAGAAAAAAACACAAATGTTGGAGGCAGGGGTCGAACCCCTGACCTCATGCATTTCAACGCCTTAAGCATATGCCTGAGTACCACTGGGCTATTTTGTTTTCATTGTACATAAAATATATAATAATAATAATATATGAAAACAAGCGTTAATGGTATTTTTGCGTGCAAATTCAAATAAGCCAATGGAAGTTGGCCACGTATGCGTCTTCTTCCCTGCACCGTGGCTAAAAGTTGAACCACCTATACCTACAGATCATGTTCGTCACTATAACCATGCCAATCCTCAAAATCACGCACAGGCAATATAAACGACCACCAAGGCCATGGTTAGAACCGTCTCCTTCTTCTGAACACAACCGTACCATTCATGAAGGTTAATTATTCCTGAAATAAAAAGCCCTAAACCAAAGTCTGAAACCCTAACAATGGTGGATTTCGTTACAGACCATATAAATGAAATCGAGTAATGCAGGAAGCTTGCAAATGCTCTATAGATTAAGAATATGCCATTAATTCAGGTTAACAATGCTTAGATTTCAAGATGCGAATTCAAGAACAGGGCGAGGTTATGAACGACTTACAGCGCGTTTAGGGACCGGAACGGACTTGTTCTTGATAGCTTTAGGTTGCTGAGAGTGCCAGGAAGCGATTGGGAGAGGTATCGAGCCTTGAGGATGCCTCTAAGTGGGATTTTGATCTCAAACTTTTTTGCCTTTTTTTTCTAGATTTTGTTCTCTCTCTCTCTCTCTCTCGCCTCTTTCCAACCTGTTTCTAGGTCTGGCCGCACTCCTTATGTAACAAAGAATGAATCAGAGTCCATAATTGATCCAAATCTCCCTCCTTTAATCCTTTTTTATTTAATTTGATTTGCTTTTTTAAAACCTTTCCAAACATGGATTTTTCAATCTTTTTGTCCACTTTATGCCTTTGCACGAATTTGAATGCTTTCAATCTATATTTTAAGACCTGAAATAATCACAAGATCCTTCGTTATCAATATTTTGGATTTGATTTGATTTATTATGATTTAATTTGAATTAATTCAAATAAAAATAAAAAATAAAATATAAAAATAAGATATGGACAAGTGGAAAAGGCTAGAGCATGTGGGCTATGTTGCCAACTCAAATCAAGTGAAAAAGATTGGGCCCATTTGGCAAAATTTGAAGTTTTGGGGATAGTTGACTTTTGGCAATTTTCTAAAAAAGGTCAACTTCACCAATACATAACATCCTCAATTTTGACTCTTTGGAGGTGTTCATGGACTTTTTAGAAAGCTTAAGATTTCCTCTAAGAAACCCTTTTGGTCTCATATAATTTTGATATTCCATGCTCATGTATGAAGCTTTGACAAAAAAGGTGTTTTTGTTGACTTTTCAAAATGACCTATAATGTCCAAATTCATAACTTCTTGTGAGTGCATATTTTGAACTTGGGAGCTGAGGATGGATTGTAGGGAATTGCATCCTCTTCAAAATGAGATTTGGATGGGTCATTTCTCATAAATTATGAGAAAGTTATGCTTGGTCAAAGTTGAGTTGACTTTTCCTACAAAACCCTAATTTAGCAACTTTTGAGTCTCGGTGAATTATGAGAAATCCTTGATGAATCATGATCAACCCTTGATAAAATGATTAAATATACTTAAAAATGAGGATGTTGACCAAAAATCTTGAAGTTTGACTGTATGTGGGTCACAGTTGACTTTTGCCCTAGCACAGTCGATTTTCAGGCCTTTGAGCAATTGACTGAGCAAACTTCCTCTGTAAGGCTTGAAACTTGGCATGGATGGTCTTGAGAACATATTAGGACAATGTTGAGCATTTGGGATCACTTGGAATCAAGCATCTTTATGCAACATGAAACCCTAATTTGGGGTAGACTGCCTTATGAGGGAGCTTGTCTGGCCAACCCTTGGACTACCTTGAGCAACTTGGAGATCTTTCTTGCAATGTTTTGAGAAATATCAGAGGGAAAATTTTGGGGTACAACAACCAGCACACAGGATAAAGTAGTCTTTGTAATCTCCATGGATATGTGCAGCGCTTTGTTGTGCTTCCTCCCCTCAGGGGGTAGATCAAAGTTTGTAAAGCCAAGTCCATTACTTGCATAAATACTATTCATAATCCCTTTAAATTGATTCCTGAGATCTCTTGAGGAACGAAAGAAGTCACCAACAACTTCATCAAAGCATTTCTATGGGATTCAAAATCTCTGAGCAAAGCAAGAATTGATATCTTTGAGGGTGTCTGACTCAACTGGTAAAAGATATTGTAGTCACTTTTCTTGATGTAACTCATCAACTCGGATACATCTCTAGCCATTTCAGCATCCAAAGCAGGAACAAAAGAATTTTGCCCCGAATTATCACTATTTACCATAATCTGCTTGCCCTTAGCCTTACTTGCGGCATCTGTGCTACTTTCAGGCTTTTCAGGCGGTGAAAAGAATCGACCACTACGGGTAATTTGACTTTCATAGACAATATCAAGTACTACATGTTTCTCTTCTTCATATTTGTTTTCCTCAGACTTCTAAATAACAACCGTTTTCCCCTGATAGTAGAGTTCACTACCGTAACTCTAAGGAACTTCCTTGTCACTAACATACGACATAAGAGCAGGCACAGTGATAAGTAATGGAGATTTCTTGGCAGGCACTAGGGTCGTCACAAGCGCACAGTTAGACTTCGGCTTGATCGGAATGGTTATCACATCCACTTCACCATTATAAATATCTAGCTTAAAGACCTTGTGATCAAACTCAAGAATCCCCTTGGAAATCAGACGTTGAACTGCATCTTTCAACAATTGATAACCCTCTGGCTGGTTCAAGAAAACTGCACAGTCCATCCCACAGCCTAAGAATACACCTTTACTCGACAAGTGTTCTTTCACAAATGAGAGAGGTGTAGTTAACTGATTAACATCCATAACCAAATTTAAAACTCCATCTTCCATGATGGCACCAACAGTGGCACCGCCATGAGGTAGCAAAGTCTAATTAGTAATATTGGGCGTCCAAAGTTAATGTCCTAAGAGTCCAATAGGTCTTGGACTTTGTGCTTGAAAGCATGACAATTCTCAATAGTGTGTCCTTTCCCACCAGAGTGGAAATCACATCGAGCATTAGCATCAAAGTTGTATGGAAACCTTTCTGGATCAACCTTCCAAGGGCGCAACTCAACTAGCTTCAACTCAAGCAACTGAGGTAACAACTCAACACAAGACATCAGAAGTGCGTCAAGCTTCCTGGGAGGATGCCTTTGGCCTTACTGATTACCTTTATTAGACACATAAGCTTGGCTCTAAGGTGCCGCAGTCAATATAATTACAATAACGATCTGATAATATGACCCTGATATCTACCTTTCCCTTTTCGAGATTAGGCTGCACTAGATTTACCTTCTTTTTCTTTTGGTGACCACCAAAAAACTTCTTGGTGTTACCAACATTATTAATAGCAACAACATCTTGGATTTTTCATAACTTAATTCTGATTTCAATTCGCTTTCCATGTGTTACCATCTCGGAAAAGTACCTGACATGCTACAAGTTGTGTAGTATTGACCCTGTAATGTACTGCTAAACATTTCCACTATCTCCCACTTCAACATGGGAGGTTGGCCCTTTGTGAAGTGGTGAAAAACACAAGAAGGGGGGGTTGAATTGTAAAACTGAAATCTAAAGCAATTGACAAGATATTTTTATCCTGGTTCGTTTGATCTCAAACTACTCCAGTCCACCCGTCAAGGTGATTTCGCCTCTCTCCAACGAGGTCTTAATCCACTATATTCAACTGAATATTACAGACTGCTTTAACAACTGCTAAAGCCTTCTTGATTCAAACCACAACCCGGTTTGTCAAGGTAACACTTTCTTACAAAGAGATAAAACTATGTGTGTGGATGTTTTCTACAAAACGGTATCACAACTGTGATGTATACACAAAATGAAGCTTAGAAACTAGATTGCTAAACAGTAATGGAATATCAGAGTGTGTGGTTTAGCAAAACTAGTATAACGAAGATTATGGTTCAGCTTTTGTGCGTGTAGAGATTTGGAGAGCATTAACCATTTCAATCTTCAAAGCCTTGTTTATATAGCACTGAGATGATGAACGTTGGATGCAATATTCTTGATTCAATGCTAATAACAAACTTTCCTTATTGAGCAGATCTTGTCTGGAATGAAGCCGTTGGAATTAATTTGCTTTCAATGCACAGTACCGTTGCTTACTTAATGCAAGTTCTGGCTTGGCTCATTCTGATTCTGCTTCGCTGCTGATGAACTATTGTGTTTCTGTATCAGAGTGTTGAGCGCAGTCTTGTTCATCAGGCTTCAGCATGTACGTGAGTTGATCATCTGATTTTGACGTTCTGATGTAGCAACTTCTGATGCTGGTGTCTGAAATCAAGTTCTGATGCTGAATAGATGTGATCTTGCTTATTTCAATCAGCGTATCTGCAAGTCAGAACATAATAATTTTAGGCAGCATATAGTTCATTCATGACACTTATAAATACTATATCTTTTCACTTTGTTATCATCAAAACTTAAATATAGGGTAGTAGATTCAAACATTGTTCTAACAATCTCCCCCTTTTTGATGATGACAAAAACTAGATATTTTAAATGAAAATAACGTGAAAAGGTATCTGGAATATGTATCAGAATAAGAAGTAAAAGAATAAGGAGTAAGGAAATACTCCCCCTGAGTTTATTACTTCCCTTTGATTATACGTGTTCTTCAGGATCAGATCTTTTTGCCTTTCTTTGAACATCAGAGTCTTTGACTTATCAGAAGCTTTGTGTCAGAGCAGAGCTTCAGAGCTTTTCTTGTCAGAGCTTTGCTTTGGATCAGAGTATTAGGACGATCAGAACTTCATATTGATCAGAGCAACATTGATCAGAGCTTCTAGTCTTCAGAGTGTCCAGGAGCTTCCTTGTGCCTGTAGACTTTAAACACAACAGAAAAAACATTTCAAGTAATAAAGTTAGAATGTTTGAGAATTTCTGTCTAGTTAGCCGTTATTGATTTAAATATCATTCTTGTTCTCCCCCTTTTTGTCAGCAATCAAAAAGTGTTGGTGATGTGCTAAAACAATTAAGATCAGAAAAACTAATCATATTAAGATAGTTCAGAGTCAAAACGAGAAAATATTACAAAACATAATCAAACAGTGCATCAGAAAATCAGGGAAAACATAAAAAAGGTCATGTATGAAAAAGATTAAGGTTGAGGAGGCAAGCGTGTGAACAGGCTCTCCAGCATGGCTTGAATCTTTTCTAGAAGTCTCATTCTGCTTATGCACCATGCTGACAACAGTGTCAATCTTGCTGTCCTGCACATCCATTCTCTCTTTCATCTTCTGATCGTTTTCATCCATCCGCTGCTGCAGACGCATGTCATTCAGCCTTAGTTCTTCCAAAGTCTTCCTGTCCAAGGCAGCTTGAGAAGCATCAGAAGCAGGAAGCTTCTGAGAACTTTCAGCGACATCCTCTGCTTGACTTTCTTCAGCTTGAATGGTCTTGTCTTCTTCTGATTGAGTGGTCTTGTCCTGTACCTTTGCAGCTTGCTGTTTCTCAGACCAAGGTTCACTGTCCAGAGGGAGCACGTCCTCTTTCAGAAGCATACTTCCAACTTCATTCAGAAGTTTGCTGAAATTTTGTTGTGCCTGCTCATAGTTGATATCCTGCAACTTGAGGGCTTCAGCACGTACCCAAAGTCTGAACTGTGACCAGAGCTGATCAGAAGCAGCTGGGTCAATCATCCCAGGACAGACTTGCTTCAAAGAAGCAATCCATTGCAGCACACCTGTTTCAAAGTTCAAAATACCAGAGCCAACATCTGGTTGCTTTGGTTTTGGGATGGCAATTTTGTGTTTTAGATCAGCAAGACGGTCAAGACTGGTTAAGTCAATGAAAGTCCTGCTGGGGTTTTCAGAGGTTTTCTGAGAGGCTTTTTGTTTTGGAGAAGGGGTATCAGAGTGTTATACCCCAAAATTTGCCCTCCCATATTCTTCAAGAAATTGCCAAGCCAAGTCACAAAATTCCCCAAGGGTTGTGCAGTGCAATAGTCTCCTATACAATCAAAATTAGGGTTTTGAGTCTGATCAAGAAAAGGAAGTGTTCAAAGGCCCAATCAAGTCTCATATGCTTACAAACATGGTCAAGCATTCTCATATCAAGTTTCAAGGCATTCAGCTCAAGATTGCACAGTCAAAACCCTAAATTGCACTACAGTCAACTGTAGGGGCAAAATGGTCATTTGGCAGTCAAAAGTTCAAATTTTTGGTCAATATATCATTTTGAAGCCACAAACATCATTTGATCAATGCTTGATCATGATTCTCTAAATTTGGCTCAGAAATCATCAAAGATGCAAAAGTTGCTATATTTGGACAGCTGAAAAAGTCAACTGAAATTGACCAGGGCATAACTTTCACATGGATTATCAGAAAAATTCCATCCAAAGCTCATTTTGAAGAGAAAGACATTTCCTATAACTCATCTTCATACTTCAAGTCCAAGAAATGCTCTCACAAAAAGTTATCAATTTCAACATTATAGGTCATTTTCAAAAGTCAACAAAAAGGGACTTTAAGTCAAAGGCCATAACTTGAGATTGGAAAATCAAAATGACATGGGACCAAAGGCATTGGTTAAAGGACTCAAAGACCTTTCCAAAATGTCCAAGAACATGTGAAAAGCTTAAAAATTGAGCAAGTTATGCCTTGTAGAAGTTGGGAAATTTTTGTGAAATGGCAAAAGTCAACTATCCTTGAAACTCCAATTTTTGACAAAAGGGCCCCATTTTTTCCACTTGGTTCATCCTTGTCATGCCACACACGTGTCCCATGATTAATTTCAAGACCAAATA
Source organism: Vicia faba (assembly GCA_948472305.1). Classification (NCBI taxonomy): domain Eukaryota; kingdom Viridiplantae; phylum Streptophyta; class Magnoliopsida; order Fabales; family Fabaceae; genus Vicia; species Vicia faba. The sequence goes on from CATIWC010001712.1 coordinate 68,658, forward strand.
TTGATTTTTTTATTTTATTTAATTTTTGATAATTTAATTCATTTTAAATCTTTGAAAATTCAAATAAAATTTAAAAACCAATGGAATAGTGTCATGTGAACTTGGACAATTTCTATGTATCATGGGCCAACTCAAAAACTCAGGCTAGGGTTAATTTGCACACTAGGTCTAGGTCTTGGCTTAAAAGAAGGAAACTTGGTTAATGGTAAAAACCCTAGGGCTTGTTCTTTCATGAGCATGATTTTAGGTCAAATAGCAAGCCAATTCTCTTCCATCATATGCACTGAGTCAAACCCTAACCATGATATACCATATGCTGCGCTGAAAAGCCAATGGACAATTTGAAAAATGAGCCATATAAGTCAAAACTGAAATCAAAGTTAGGGTGAGTTTTAAGCCTCAATTCTTTTCCTAATAGATTCCTAGACAAACTCTGAAGGTGTGCCAACCCCTAACCTCAATCAAAACACGAAGAAACGGTAGCTACAACTCAGACTGTGTCCCAAATTTTTTGAAATCGTATTCTCAATTCTAAGCATGATCATTGCATTTTGATTGTATATTCATGTTCCTTACAAAGTTTCAAAGCTAACCTTTATATTCAATTTGATTTTTGCATCGCGTATGGGATTTCACCATGATTGAAATTTAGGTTTTCAGAGTTCTTGAATTGGGGTTTCTCACCCAAGGAACAATTGGAACTCAAGACCATTACCATTGCAATCAGCGTGCTCCAACGAACAAGAGACATACCTCGCGAACAATTTATGAAGCTCGTGGACCTAATCGCTATTTTTTGAAAGCTAGCTTTAAGCCACGCATGAAAAACCGTGGCCAATGTGTTTTGTTTTTACAGGGATGAAGACGATGGTGTCGTGTCACACAGGGACAGGTCCATTCAAATTTGCGCGCGTTTTGATCATTAGGCGTTGGTTTTAATTTTTGTTGTTTATTAACCATACTATGTTAAATGAAATACAGCAGCGCAGTTGGTAACACGTGATGGTAATAACCTTCATGACCTGGGTTCAAGTCCCAGGTCTGGCAATTTCCATATTATTTTTCAAAATAAAATTCTATGCTTTGCTAATGTCCAGGTGCACCATATGCCATCCTGATCCAAACGCATACGTGTCCCAGACGATCATCCAAGGGCTCAGAGTCAAGGTGTACCATGAACAAAAGTCAATGCGCTGATACACAAGCCAAAAAGTCAAATCTCAGGCTTAATGGGCCAATATTCTTGGGCCAACACCTCCATAATGGGACAGAAAACCCCCCCCTGGTTCTATCTTTTCCAATTTTCTTTATCTTTTATTATTTTTAATTATTTATTTGTTTATTTTATTTTCTGATTTAATTAATTAATTTTTACAAAAAAAAACATAAAAACATTAAAATTCAGAAAAGACAAAAAAATTTAATAATTATTTTATTATAGTTATTTTTCATAAATAAATGCTTGTGATTATTTAATTTAATTGGGTTATAACCTTAATTCTTTTTTTAATAAAAAAATCCAAAAATATGTAGAATTAGGTTTAATGAATTCTTTTTATCCTTTCTCATTTTTTCCTTTTTTTTACAATAATAATGTTTAATTTGTTTATTTTCATAATTTAATTGTATATTAATTAACTTAGGTTTAATTTAGGTTATATTTTAACTCTTTCATAATAAATAAAAAATATTAGAATTAGGGTTTGCTTTTTATTTTATTTTAATTAACTCCTTTTCCTCATTAAATCTAAAAAACACAAAATACCAAAAAAAACATTTAATCATTTAATTTGTAATTCTCATTAGCTTTTAATATTTTGCAAAAGGGTCCAACGCCCGTCGTTTCAATTATTTAATTTGCGCATTTATTTTACAATCGTTTAAATAATTATGTATATGCCCCAAAGCCTTGTAATAATTTTTACCTTATTTCTCGCACTTTTTATTTTATTGCTTCTTTACTTTCAGTCAAATCGGGTTCGGTTTATTTTGGCGATGTGGACCCGCGCCATTTGTAATAGTTTAGATTTACTTTCTCGCAAGTATATAACTGTTAATAAATATGCATGAAAGAATGTATGGACTTAAAAATAAAATCAAGCGTAGATCACAACAAACATGACAAGACAAAATAATTGAAACATGACACACGGACCGCACACACCACCCCTAGGGTACGCCTCACCTATTGCCTTTCGAAAGGTGATCGTCGAGTAGAGGACGTCTTAGTAAGTCCTCATGATCCGGGAACCTGGCATGAGGGTAGCTTCTAAGGTGTCTTCCCATTGCTCTGGTGATCACCATGTCCCTACAAACTCGAATTGACCCGAACACCTCCAACGGTGGTGCTACCTACCTCTCAATGGTGGGATGGCACTACTTTAAAGGACATTTACACAGACGAATTCCTTAGGGTAGGTAGGTTCTCAAGGATACTTGCTCTAATTTCAAACAAATCAAAATACTTTTCACACCAACACACTTTCAAAAACTTCCAAAACAAACTTTTCAAACACTCTGACGTACGAGTTGAACTGAAACTTTTCAAAGAATATTTTTGAAACCCACATTGAAAAGCAAGCAAACATTTTTGAAAACACATTGAGCAAGTATCTAAGAGCCCATGGATAACCATGGATAGAAAGGGTGCTAACACCTTCCCTTTCTATAACCTACCTCCCGAACCGAGAGCAATCTCTATAAGGAATTTTTCTGTGCTTTTGTCCTTTCCATTTGGAGAAAATAAAAGACGGTGGCGACTCTTGCTTCCGCGACATTTCGCGAACCAGCGTTAAAACAGTCAGTTCCAGATCCACCGATCACAGAACTGGCGACTCTGCTGGGGATAAAAACTTAAAGTGGGGTGTACCTTAGGGTTAGTTCATAACTGTGTTTTCAATTGTATTGACTTGCTTGCTTTAAATTGTGGGACTGTCTTGGGAGTTCTATAGATCCTAACCCGGATCTGGGGATACCTTTTTAGAAAGTAGCAACAAGGCTGTGAGGGAACTGTGCGGGGTATACCGACATGGTTGAAACAGTCTGCTACGTTGATGTGGCACTTTGGTGTGTACCGGTAACCCTTGAGTTCAGTCAAGGAGAGTACGGGGCCTCCGCGTGGTGTCGTGAAGCATCAACAGACCTTAGGAACCTTAATTGAACTATCTTGGCCTCTTTAGGGTAGTGAGATAACTGACTTTGGTGCAGTCCGAGGTTGGTTGATACTCGATACTACACTCAATTGAGGGTTGCTTTCCTGGAATATTTCGGTCGCCAGTTCAGTGGCTAAATCGAAACGATGAACAATGAGAGCAGTCCCGTGATATTGGGAACCTTAGAACCCGGTTACTTTGATTAGGACAGGTTGAACCCACCAACTTCAAGAGGGTACTACCCAGAATCCATGCTGGCCTAAACTTTAAGGGCTTCTCTTGTGTGACTTGTGTGCCTTCCTACTTGAACTACTTGCATGCTTATTACCTGACATTTGTCTCTTGCAGGTTGTGTTTGTAGTCCTTAATTAGGACTCATAACAGGGTATCCTAAGTTTCTTGCAGGTTTTTGCAGTCCTTAATTGGGACTCATAACAGGGTTACTCACATTACCCCATGCATATCATGACATCATACCATTGCATACATCCTAACCCATGTCAAGGATCTCAAGGGCTTGTGATACAGGTCATATAAATCAAACATCTAGCAAGGGGCAAAGAGGATTTATTTTCCTCCAGCCAATGTTGTCAGAGGCTATGACCCACTTGATATGGTGAGCTCTAACTCCTGAAGAAGGTGCCCTACCCAAGGTTGTTTGGAAATCAAAACCAGACATAATGACTAAAGTCAGGGGCTATGACCCACTGGATATGGTGAGCCTTTGACCCTTGGAAGAAAGACTCTCAACAAATATGAAGTTTTTTCCAATCAAACTACCGGATCCAAATGCTAACAAATTTCCTTGTTTACCCCGCGAGGTCCTTGAAAACATTGCATGCATATCATACACATTATTGCATTACAGGTATCCCTTTTGCAGGTCACTCACCTTTCCCGCTGTTTATTTCAGCCATGGCTTCCCAACAAGACAATCAGGACTTTCTTGCTCAAGAGACCCGGTTCGGGAAAATCCTCCTGAATCTATCCAAGGGGCAGGAAGAGCTAAGGACACTTCTCATGGAGACTTTTGTCAGGAACAGTGCTGAGGATGAAAGGCTGGAACACCTACAAGCTGAGGTGGATGCATTGAAAGCCCAAATGCTGGGGCAGAGGAATGCCATTCAAGGTTTAGCTCAAAGACAAGATGAGCTCCGGTTTCTCGTCAACCAACTGCTTCAGGGTAACCAACTGGGGCAAACATCTAAGGGTAAAAAGCCAGCCATCGTTCGACCGTCTTTGAGACAAAAAAGCAAGGAGAAAGTTCCTCATATGGCCCCAGTATCACCAATTCAGTATCAACCTCACCAGCTTCAGCCAGATGAGCCCAAAAGACAATTCACCCAGCTCAACACGTCGCTGTCCCAAGCTTTGCAACACCTGTTGAAGTTGAATCTGGTGACGTTGATAGGACCTCACCCTAATCCTAAGACTTCTTCACCCAACTATAATCCCGAGGCCAGGTGCGCATACCATTCTAACAGCCCGGGGCATGATACTGATAACTGTTGGAAGTTGAGGTACAAAATCCAAAGCCTGATTGATGAAGGAGCTGTGGAATTCACCCCAGATGGTCAGGTCGAGTTCTTCTACTATCCCTGTGAGGTTCACCATTTGAAGTAACAAGCCCTGAGGCTAGAAGACTTGTGTTTATTAGAATTTTCAAGTTGTAATTTTCTTTCGATTGTTCAAACATTTACTCATTGTTAAAACATTGTTATTCCATTAATGCATCGCTTATGTCTATTTTTGAATCAATATATTCGCATTCACTATATGCAAACTATTTTCATATTTTTTCTGATGTCAACCCTGGATCTAAACTCTAAGCCTCTTGAGGGAGGATGACGAAAACGATACCACGATCTACAGTATGCTTTTGAACAGACCCCGCTGGTGAGGTACAGGCATTGTTTCAATCCCTAAACACTGGAGTTATAAGGATGATAATCCCTCGTCAACCCCTCTGAGCCAAAGAAGTAGGAGTTTTGCTTTTCGAAATTTAAAACCCTTTATCATAACCTGGGGCAGGGTAGTTCTCTCAGTTGATCCAAGTGCTTAACGAATGGCACCAAAGAGGTCCTTACAAAACAAAACGAAGAAAGACAGTGATGGTTCCGAATAATCAATAAAGAAAGGCAGTCATTATCTCAAAAATAAAAAACCCCTTAAGTCAATACCCATGAAGGAGACTTACAAAACTGGGGCATCCCGCTGACTGAAATTCCAAAAAAGGAAACAGTTCAGGCAAAAAAAAAGAAAGGGATAACAAAAATCAGACAAGAAAAAGGTCTTACAAACCCTCGACAAAAAAAAAATGATGACTGCCTATTCAAAATAAATCATCAATGACTGAACCATCACCGGAAAATCAGAACGAAGACTCAAACAAGGTCTAACGCATGATCAACTGAGTTTAGGTTTGAAGAATGTCGCGAAGAGTGGGTGGGTACAAATAATTTGAGCCTTTATTCTTTGTTCCTTAAACCGTGAACCAGGCCACGTTATAACCCTCAAAAGTCCCAGCTGAAGCAGGGGTTAGTTCGAAAGCATACTGTTACGAAAGGTATCCTGACTCCTGAAGGCCTACGGTAAATACGGGGTTGACATCATGTTTTTACAAACATTTACTTGTTTTATGAAAGAATGCATTTTCAAAATCTTCAAGACAGACATAAGCTTTGCATTTTTAACATAACTTTGTTTGCATATGACTTTTTGTTTGAACAGCAAGGAAATTCGCACGACGAATGCCTAATGAACAGAAGTACCTCTAATCAAGGGGCATGGCATGACTATTATCCATCATCTGGGGCAGTTAAGTCAAGATTCGGAGAATCTCTCAAAAAGGCCAGCCAGCCTGGGGCAAATCTCCGTCTAAGTCACTTGGGGCATTGGACGATCAAACGAAGATCTTCTGGTGGCATGACAAAACAATTCTAACAGGGGAAATTCCCTACGTCCTGAGGACACGGACATAGTCGAAAAAATACTGCGCATAATCAAAGACCCGCTAGGTTGACATACCTAGGCAAAAGTAAGGGCTTCCCGGCGAACCAAAAGGGTTCAGGCAAAAACAAGGGATGAATATGAAAAAAAACTGTACACCCGACAAGTCGAAAACCTGAAAAGGCGGCTTGGGCAAAAATGGGTATCCCGGTGGACTGAAAACCCGAAAGGGCGGTCCAGGCAAAGTTAGGGATCAAAGCATACGACTATGTTCCGTCATCTCGTCACTTTCCGACCAGAAGAAGGTTTGTCCATCAGCAAGCTATCAGCACCTCACAGGTATCTTCTCCCACAGAAACAGGGGCAATAAAGAGTTGTCTAAGCAATCCAGTTGTTCTGTCCTCCAAGGTACCAAGGCGAGTTCGGCTGAAGAACATAACCAGATATCTCAATTCCCCAGAGAGTGAGCCAGCAAGTCAGTACACTCTTATCCAAGCAAAATTATCAAATCTCAAGGAAGTTGAGTATCCTCCAGCCGATCTCAAACATTCCCCAGCAGCATATATTCTTAACAAGCATCCCCGGCAGTCTTGGTCTAAAGATTGTTCCCCGGCGGCATACAAACATTCAGAGGAATCACTTCCCCCGCAGTCAAAACTTCCCCAAGAGAGTCCAATCCAATTCCCCAGGAAAATTGGAAATCAATTCCCCAGGAAAATTGGAAATCATTTCCCCAAGCAATAAGCTTATCCCCAGTAGATTCTGGAAGCTTATCCCCGCAGAGCACGAACGCGTCGCCCGGCTTTATTCAAAGAGTTATTTCCTCAATAGGATATAACTGGGTTATCCTCAGCCAAAAGCCATGGAAAGATCGTCGTCAACGAAGTCTTCTTACCCCAGCGAAGTCTATCAACACTTTCATTACAACAAGGATATCGCCAGCAAATTACTACTATCGACACTCAGCAAAGCATCGCTATCCCCAAAGAGTATTGCTTCCCAGCATGATCGCTAGAGTATCTTTTCTCCCCGCAGAATCTTCCATTCGCCAAGTTTATTCCGCAACGGAGTCATCGTCTCCTACCGGTATCCTTGCAACTACTATCATCCCCAGCGGAAGTAAAATCTATTCTCCGACATCAGCCCAGGATACGACTTCCCGGCACCCGTCAAGGATACATTTTCCTAGACAAAAACATACATAAAACATCACATACATCATTATAGCATGCATAACGCACTGCATCATACAAATCTCATTTATGTTGAGAACATCATTGCTTGATCCATATCATGCATTGCATATGACTGACTTTTACCTTTCAGGAAAGATCCAGTTAAGTTCTCAAGCTACATTTCAAGACCTAGACCGGTTCAGTTAAATCGTCCCAAGATTTTCCTGATGCTTATCCAGTCAAAGGCCTTCTCTGGTTCAGTCAGATCGACCCTAAGATCTCCCTGATGCTTATCCAGTTGAAGACATTTCAAGACCTAGACCGGTTCAGTTAAATCGTCCCAAGATTTTCCTGATGCTTATCCAGTCAAAGGCCTTCTCTGGTTCAGTCAGATCGACCCTAAGATCTCCCTGATGCTTATCCAGTTGAAGACATTTCAAGACCTAGACCGGTTCAGTTAAATCGCTCCAAGATTTTCTGATGCTTATCCCGTCAAAGGCCTTCTCTGGTTCAGTCAGATCAACCCTAAAGATCTCCCTGATGCTTATCCAGTTGAAGACATTTCAAGACCTAGACCGGTTCAGTTAAATCGCTCCAAGATTTTCTGATGCTTATCCCGTCAAAGGCCTTCTCTGGTTCAGTCAGATCAACCCTAAAGATCTCCCTGATGCTTATCCAGTTGAAGACATTTCAAGACCTAGACCGGTTCAGTTAAATCGTCCCAAGATTTTCCTGATGCTTATCCAGTCAAAGGCCTTCTCTGGTTCAGTCAGATCAATCCTAAGATCTCCCTGATGCTTATCCAGTTGAAGACATTTCAAGACCTAGACCGGTTCAGTTAAATCGCTCCAAGATTTTCTGATGCTTATCCCGTCAAAGGCCTTCTCTGGTTCAGTCAGATCGACCCTAAGATCTCCCTGATGCTTATCCAGTTGAAGACATTTCAAGACCTAGACCGGTTTAGTTAAATCGCTCCAAGATTTTCTGATGCTTATCCCGTCAAAGGCCTTCTCTGGTTCAGTCAGATCAACCCTAAAGATCTCCTTGATGCTTATCCAGTTGAAGATATTTTAAGACCTAGACCGGTTCAGTTAAATCGTCCCAAGATTTTCCTGATGCTTATCCAGTCAAAGGCCTTCTCTGGTTCAGTCAGATCGACCCTAAGATCTCCCTGATGCTCATCCAGTTGAAGACATTTCAAGACCTAGACCGGTTCAGTTAAATCGACCTTAAGATTTTCCTGATTCTTACCCAGTCAAAGGCCTCTCTGGTTCAGTCAGATCGACCCTAAGATCTCCCTGATTCTTATCCCAGTAGAAGACACCCCAGATTTTTCTCAACGAGCGTTGTTGAAGTTAAAGTCGCCCAAGGCTCTCTTACCATTCATGCTAAGGAAGTAATCATCCCTGGTTCTTTCATCGCCGTTTGAAGCTCCCGACTCAGCTCCTGTAACCAGTCAGGACACATCTATACCAGGCATCTAAAAAATTGGCTCCTGCGACGTGTCAGGTACTCATTTTCTTTTGCAGGTATACAGGTTCTCGCCAAGGAATCTCCTACGCGATCAACATCCAGATGGCATCTATAAGCCCATCATCCAATCCAGCAATCTCCAAATGGCATCTATAAGCCCATTCCACCATCATTGCTAACATGTGAGCGCAAATTTCCGGGCACTCTAGTGTCCAATCATCTTTTACCCTCGGATTACGAAAGGCACGTCAGCCAATCTGCATCCTCAGGTCTAAGAAGATTGAACAGGGGCAACTGTTATACCCCAAAATTTGCCCTCCCATATTCTTCAAGAAATTGCCAAGCCAAGTCACAAAATTCCCCAAGGGTTGTGCAGTGCAACAGTCTCCTATACAGTCAAAATTAGGGTTTTGAGTCTGATCAAGAAAAGGAAGTGTTCAAAGGCCCAATCAAGTCTCATATGCTTACAAACATGGTCAAGCATTCTCATATCAAGTTTCAAGGCATTCAGCTCAAGATTGCACAGTCAAAACCCTAAATTGCACTACAGTCAACTGTAGGGGCAAAATGGTCATTTGGCAGTCAAAAGTTCAAATTTTTGGTCAATATATCATTTTGAAGCCACAAACATCATTTGATCAATGCTTGATCATGATTCTCTAAATTTGGCTCAGAAATCATCAAAGATGCAAAAGTTGCTATATTTGGACAGTTGAAAAAGTCAACTGAAATTGACCAGGGCATAACTTTCACATGGATTATCAGAAAAATTCCATCCAAAGCTCATTTTGAAGAGAAAGACATTTCCTATAACTCATCTTCATACTTCAAGTCCAAGAAATGCTCTCACAAAAAGTTATCAATTTCAACATTATAGGTCATTTTCAAAAGTCAACAAAAAGGGACTTTAAGTCAAAGGCCATAACTTGAGATTGGAAAATCAAAATGACATGGGACCAAAGGCATTGGTTAAAGGACTCAAAGACCTTTCCAAAATGTCCAAGAACATGTGAAAAGCTTAAAAATTGAGCAAGTTATGCCTTGTAGAAGTTGGGAAATTTTTGTGAAATGGCAAAAGTCAACTATCCTTGAAACTCCAATTTTTGACAAAAGGGCCCCATTTTTTCCACTTGGTTCATCCTTGTCATGCCACACACGTGTCCCATGATTAATTTCAAGACCAAATATTGATTTTTTTATTTTATTTAATTTTTGATAATTTAATTCATTTTAAATCTTTGAAAATTCAAATAAAATTTAAAAACCAATGGAATAGTGTCATGTGAACTTGGACAATTTCTATGTATCATGGGCCAACTCAAAAACTCAGGCTAGGGTTAATTTGCACACTAGGTCTAGGTCTTGGCTTAAAAGAAGGAAACTTGGTTAATGGTAAAAACCCTAGGGCTTGTTCTTTCATGAGCATGATTTTAGGTCAAATAGCAAGCCAATTCTCTTCCATCATATGCACTGAGTCAAACCCTAACCATGATATACCATATGCTGCGCTGAAAAGCCAATGGACAATTTGAAAAATGAGCCATATAAGTCAAAACTGAAATCAAAGTTAGGGTGGGTTTTAAGCCTCAATTCTTTTCCTAATAGATTCCTAGACAAACTCTGAAGGTGTGCCAACCCCTAACCTCAATCAAAACACGAAGAAACGGTAGCTACAACTCAGACTGTGTCCCAAATTTTTTGAAATCGTATTCTCAATTCTAAGCATGATCATTGCATTTTGATTGTATATTCATGTTCCTTACAAAGTTTCAAAGCTAACCTTTATATTCAATTTGATTTTTGCATCGCGTATGGGATTTCACCATGATTGAAATTTAGGTTTTCAGAGTTCTTAAATTGGGGTTTCTCACCCAAGGAACAATTGGAACTCAAGACCATTACCATTGCAATCAGCGTGCTCCAACGAACAAGAGACATACCTCGCGAACAATTTATGAAGCTCGTGGACCTAATCGCTATTTTTTGAAAGCTAGCTTTAAGCCACGCATGAAAAACCGTGGCCAATGTGTTTTGTTTTTACAGGGATGAAGACGATGGTGTCGTGTCACACAGGGACAGGTCCATTAAAATTTGCGCGCGTTTTGATCATTAGGCGTTGGTTTTAATTTTTGTTGTTTATTAACCATACTATGTTAAATGAAATACAGCAGCGCAGTTGGTAACACGTGATGGTAATAACCTTCATGACCTGGGTTCAAGTCCCAGGTCTGGCAATTTCCATATTATTTTTCAAAATAAAATTCTATGCTTTGCTAATGTCCAGGTGCACCATATGCCATCCTGATCCAAACGCATACGTGTCCCAGACGATCATCCAAGGGCTCAGAGTCAAGGTGTACCATGAACAAAAGTCAATGCGCTGATACACAAGCCAAAAAGTCAAATCTCAGGCTTAATGGGCCAATATTCTTGGGCCAACACCTCCATAATGGGACAGAAAACCCCCCCCTGGTTCTATCTTTTCCAATTTTCTTTATCTTTTATTATTTTTAATTATTTATTTGTTTATTTTATTTTCTGATTTAATTAATTAATTTTTACAAAAAAAAACATAAAAACATTAAAATTCAGAAAAGACAAAAAAAATTAATAATTATTTTATTATAGTTATTTTTCATAAATAAATGCTTGTGATTATTTAATTTAATTGGGTTATAACCTTAATTCTTTTTTTAATAAAAAAATCCAAAAATATGTAGAATTAGGTTTAATGAATTCTTTTTATCCTTTCTCATTTTTTCCTTTTTTTTACAATAATAATGTTTAATTCGTTTATTTTCATAATTTAATTGTATATTAATTAACTTAGGTTTAATTTAGGTTATATTTTAACTCTTTCATAATAAATAAAAAATATTAGAATTAGGGTTTGCTTTTTATTTTATTTTAATTAACTCCTTTTCCTCATTAAATCTAAAAAACACAAAATACCAAAAAAAACATTTAATCATTTAATTTGTAATTCTCATTAGCTTTTAATATTTTGCAAAAGGGTCCAACGCCCGTCGTTTCAATTATTTAATTTGCGCATTTATTTTACAATCGTTTAAATAATTATGTATATGCCCCAAAGCCTTGTAATAATTTTTACCTTATTTCTCGCACTTTTTATTTTATTGCTTCTTTACTTTCAGTCAAATCGGGTTCGGTTTATTTTGGCGATGTGGACCCGCGCCATTTGTAATAGTTTAGATTTACTTTCTCGCAAGTATATAACTGTTAATAAATATGCATGAAAGAATGTATGGACTTAAAAATAAAATCAAGCGTAGATCACAACAAACATGACAAGACAAAATAATTGAAACATGACACACGGACCGCACACACCACCCCTAGGGTACGCCTCACCTGTTGCCTTTCGAAAGGTGATCGTCGAGTAGAGGACGTCTTAGTAAGTCCTCATGATCCGGGAACCTGGCATGAGGGTAGCTTCTAAGGTGTCTTCCCATTGCTCTGGTGATCACCATGTCCCTACAAACTCGAATTGACCCGAACACCTCCAACGGTGGTGCTACCTACCTCTCAATGGTGGGATGGCACTACTTTAAAGGACATTTACACAGACGAATTCCTTAGGGTAGGTAGGTTCTCAAGGATACTTGCTCTAATTTCAAACAAATCAAAATACTTTTCACACCAACACACTTTCAAAAACTTTCAAAACAAACTTTTCAAACACTCTGACGTACGAGTTGAACTGAAACTTTTCAAAGAATATTTTTGAAACCCACATTGAAAAGCAAGCAAACATTTTTGAAAACACATTGAGCAAGTATCTAAGAGCCCATGGATAACCATGGATAGAAAGGGTGCTAACACCTTCCCTTTCTATAACCTACCTCCCGAACCGAGAGCAATCTCTATAAGGAATTTTTCTGTGCTTTTGTCCTTTCCATTTGGAGAAAATAAAAGACGGTGGCGACTCTTGCTTCCGCGACATTTCGCGAACCAGCGTTAAAACAGTCAGTTCCAGATCCACCGATCACACATAGTCAGATATTTCGATTGGAGTGGGTGGTGTTTTGGGAGTATTTGGTGGTGTCGATTCTGATGAGGATGGTAACTGGGGCATGACAACAGTGGTTCCACATGGCAACTGAATTGCCAGCGGTGATGGTTGAGGTGAGTGAGGGTCAGATTGATGAGGAGAAGGAGTTTCAGAGTGGTGAAACTCTGTTTGTGGTGAAGGTGGATTTATTTCTGGTTGGGGAGAGGGAGGTGGAATCTCTGATTGCTCAGGGATCAGAGGTTCTTCTGAGAGTGGTTGTTGTTGTTGTTCTGGTTCTGGTTGTTGTTGTTGTTCTGGTTGTGGAGGAGGAACATTTTGTGGTTCAGAGTTTGGTTGAGCAGAGGCATGTTGACGCTCAATATCAGACAGCACTTGGTCAAGTGCTGTTGTTGTTGAAATTGTTGGTTGTTTGGGGTGTTTGGTTCTGGGTCTTCTGAGTTTTAATGCCTCAGAAGGGTCTTCTTCTTGTACGGTTTCATCAATGGTAGGGATGGGAATTGATATTCTATGAGAGGTTTGAGGAGGAATAAATGTTGGAATAGTAAAAGAATTTGAAATAGGGGCAGCAGATGAAATACCTCTTTTCTTTGGAGTCTGCTGAGATGATACTTCTGATGGCGCTTTCCTCTTCTTTGTCTTCTTCAGAGTCACTTCTGGTTGGGGTTGACGCAGTTCTCTGATATTCAGCTTTGGATCTGTATCATCTGCCTTGTACGCATCTGGGTACCTGAGAAACATCTCTGGTTTGGATTCAGTTTCAGAGAATAACGGAAAATCACTCAGAGGCACTCTTCTGCTGGAGATATCAGCAGTGGAAGTAGCTCTGGGTTCCTTCTGAATGTTCTCTATCAGCTTCATCTTTTTCAGATTCTTTGCGTTCAGAGGTTTCCCAATTGTTGGTTCAATAGTGCTCAACTCTTGAGCTTCTATCAGATGCTCAATCAGTCTATTCTCTGTCAGAATATCTGATATCAACCTTCCAAAAGGTATCCAGTCCCTCTTGGTTCTTTCTTCTTCCCTTGTTTCTTTCACACTGGTTTTGAGATGGTTGAACAGGAAGTGAGCCAGATTGATCTTTATCTTCTGATCAATAAAGTAGATCAGAAACTGCTGATCCACATTTATATAATCAGGAGAACTTGTTGGTTTCCTGTGGTTGAAGCACCCCAGAACAATCTTAGCCCATACTCTGCAATGATCCTTCAGATCTTTAATCTTGCTGCTGGGCATCCCAAGAGTGAAAATCCTGTTAGCTACCACACCTGTATCAGCACATCTTTCAGCCATGTCCACACAACGGACGCCACCACCACTTTGACCGATTAGCCTTGCAATGAGATCTTCAGAAATCACAATCTTCTTCCCCATAACAGAGGAGATGACTAGATGTTTTGAAACCTTGGCGTGAATCCAAAATTCCTTGACCAGCGCTGGGAATGTTGGTCCAACCAACCTATCGAAATACCTTTCCCACTTTTGAGCCCTAACTTCTTCAGTTAGGTCAAAACCATTCTCCTTCAAGCTTTCAAAATCAATGATTAACTCAGAGAGCACTTCAAGGTTCTTCACCGGAGTGAGGAGAGTTCTGAGTGGCACTTGATATTGCTCAGAAGTTGCTTTCTTCTGATTACCTGCAGAAACGCTACTGGAGGTTGCCATGTTCACACTAAAAGGGTTTTGAGAATGAATTGAGGAAAAAGGTTTGCAAGAGATGAACTCAGAAATATGCAGAAAATGCTTGAGTGTTAGTGAGAAAGCGTAAGGAATAAGAATGAGAGATTAATGTGCTTAAATAGAGTTTTCCAAAACTATTTTGAAAAGATAAACGTTTTTAAGAGAGAGAAAAATCATGATTGCCATTTAAAAGCATGATTACTTTTCATTAAATGCTTGCTGATTTTGGGGGATTTGAGAAAGATACTTAAAAACGGTTACCAGACATGTGTCTCAATGTACCCAATCAGCGCTTTGCCTTCTCAGAAGCGTGCACGCGTTCTGCTTCAGAGATATGCTGATGATTGGATGACACTTGTTTGATGTAGTGATCAGCACGTCTGTCTTTGAGCTTAGACTCTCAGATCTTTAGACTTGCATCTGATACAATCTGCATGTTCTATCTTTCTGAAAGGAGATTGATCAGAAGTTCACAGTAAAATAATTACATTCTGAAAGTAAATATATGGAATTAAAACATTTTCACTCTGGACACACTTTCATGCTGAGATGTTTCAGAATGAAATTAAACCTATCTTCTGAAAGGGGTTTAGTAAAGATATCAGCCCATTGATGGTCTGTATATATAAATTTTAAGTTCAAAATACCTTTCTGAATATAGTCCCTAATGAAGTGATGTTTTATTTCTATATGCTTAGCTCTAGAATGTAAAATGGGATTTTTACTTAAACAAATAGCAGAAGTATTATCACAAAGTATAGGAATGTTACTCTCAAAAATCTGGAAGTCTTCAAGCTGACTTTTCATCCAGAGCATTTGTGTGCTACATCCTGCTGCTGCTATGTACTCAGCTTCTGCTGTTGACAGAGCAATTTTTGATTGCCTTTTGCTGGACCAAGAGATCAGATTTTCTCCCAGAAACTGGCAGCTTCCAGAAGTACTTTTACGTTCCACTCTGTCTCCAGCAAAATCAGCATCACAGTAGCCTACTAAGCTGTAATCACTAGATTTTCCATAAAACAAACCCAGATTAGTAGTACCTTTCAGATACTTGAAAATTCGCTTAACAGCTGTTAAGTGAGATTCTCTAGTATCTGATTGGAATCTAGCACAGATACAAACACTGAATAATATGTCAGGTCTTGAAGCAGTCAGATAGAGGAGAGAACCAATCATACCTCTGTAGACTTTCTGTTCTACCTTTTTGCTTACCTCTTCTCTTTCCAGAATGCACGTGGGATGCATTGGAATCTTTGATGGCTTACATTCTGAGAGGTCAAATTTCTTCAGAAGATCTCTGATGTATTTGCTCTGATGAATGTAAGTTCCTTCTGGAGTTTGATTGATCTGAATTCCTAGAAAGAATTTCAGTTCCCCCATGAGGCTCATCTCAAATTCTGCCTGCATACACTTAGCAAATTTTCTTCCAAGAGAAGGATTAGTAGAACCAAAAATGATATCATCAACATAAATTTGACAGACTAAGATGTCACTCTTAACTGTTTTACAGAATAGAGTAGTGTCCACTTTCCCTCTGGTGAATTCATTTTCAAGCAGAAAGTTACTTAGCCTTTCATACCAAGCTCTGGGAGCTTGTTTCAGACCATACAGTGACTTCTTTAGTTTGAAAACATGTTCTGGATGTTTTGTATTTTCAAAACCTGGGGGTTGGTGAACATAAACTTCTTCTTCTATATAACCATTTAAGAATGCACTTTTGACATCCATCTGATACAGAGTGATGCCTCTATTAACAACAAATGAAATTAAAAGTCTGATAGATTCTAACCTGGCGACTGGGGCAAAGGTTTCTGTATAGTCTATCCCCTCTTGCTGACTATAACCTTGTGCAACCAGTCGTGCCTTGTTTCTGATGACTTCACCTTGTTCATTTAGCTTGTTTCTGAACACCCATCTTGTTCCAATGACGTTGAATCCTTTTGGTCTGGGAACGAGATCCCATACGTCGTTTCTGGTGAATTGATTCAGCTCTTCTTGCATTGCCAGAATCCAGTCATTATCCAGAAGTGCTTCATCAATAGAAGACGGTTCAATCAGAGACACAAGTCCCATAAGTGTTTCTTCAGAGTTTCTGAAGCTTGCTCTTGTTCTGATTGGATCTTTCTTTCTTCCTAGGATAGTCTCTTCTGGGTGATCCAAGCTGCTTCTGGGTAATCTCTTCTGAGGTTGATCAGCAGCTGTTGTAGGATTTCTAGCAGTGCTCCTTTCAGACGTTGAAGGAATGTCTGTGTTGAGAGCTTCTGATGACTTGTCTTCAGAACCTGCAAATTCAATTTCTATACCTGCAAAAATTTCATTCTGCTTTGACTTTTCAGAGTCAAGCTTATCATCAAAACAAATACTGATTGATTCTTCCACAATCTGTGTTTCTGTATTGTATACTCTGTACCCTCTTGAGCGTTCAGAGTATCCTAACATAATACACTTCTGTGCTTTAGAGTCAAACTTGTTCAAATAATTCTTTGTATTTAATATAAAGCAAGTACATCCAAATGGATGAAAATATGAAATGTTGGGCTTTCTGTTCTTCCACAATTCATATGGAGTCTTTTCCAGAATAGGTCTTATTGAGATTCTATTCTGAATGTAGCACGCTGTGTTTATTGCCTCTGCCCAGAAAGTCTTAGCAACGTTTGTCTCATTGATCATGGTTCTGGCCATTTCTTGCAATGTTCTGTTCTTTCGTTCTACAACTCCATTTTGTTGGGGAGTTCTAGGACAAGAGAAATCATGCAGAATGCCTCTGTCATTAAAGAATGACTCAAAATCTTTATTTTCAAATTCTCCACCATGATCACTTCTGACTTTAACGATTCTAAGATCTTTTTCATTCTGAACTTGGTTACAGAAGGTAACAAACACAGAGTGTGACTCGTCCTTGTGTCTTAAGAACTTTACCCATGTCCATCTGCTATAGTCATCTATAATTACTAACCCATACTTCTTACCACTGACTGAAGCAGTTTTAACTGGTCCAAATAAGTCAATGTGCAGAAGTTCTAATGGCTTAGAGGTAGAAACAACATTTTTGGATTTAAAGGAAGGTTTTGCAAATTTGCCTTTCTGACATGCTTCACACAGAGCATCTGAATTGAACTTCAAATTAGGAAGTCCTCTGACCAGATTGAGTTTGTTAATCTGAGATATTCTTCTCATACTAACATGCCCCAATCTTCTGTGCCAGATCCACTGCTCGTTGTTAACAGACAGAAGACATTTTACATTCTGACTCTTTAGTTCAGAAAGTTTGATTTTGTAAATGTTGTTTTTCCTCTTACCATTAAACATGATAGTCCCATCTTTCTGACTAACAACTTTACATGATTTTTGATTAAAGATTATATCATAACCGTTATCACTTAATTGACTTATGGATAACAGATTATGCATCAATCCATCTACTAGCAGAACATTATTAATAGAGGGAAGATTTCCATTACCTACAGTTCCAGAGCCAATTATCTTTCCCCTCTGATTGCCTCCAAAGCCAACGTGGCCTCCAGGCTTAAGTTCCAGGCTTTGGAACATATGCCTTCTTCCCGTCATGTGTCGTGAGCAGCCAGAGTCCAGGTACCATGACTGGTGTTTCTGACTTGCTGCTAAAGATATCTGCAACATGTATTATTTTGTCCTTAGGTACCCAGATTTTCTTGGGTCCTGATTTGTTAGTTTTACCAAAACTCTGGTTGAATTTTGGTTTCACAGAGTGCTTACTGCTAGTATATTTGATATCACGTGTGTGACCATACACAAAGTGTGAATTTAGAGGAGTGTGTTTAATGGTTAAGTCCATGACATTCTTTGGTGTAGGAACCTTACCTTGGTATCCTATTCCTTTCCTGCCGTTTCTGCTAACTCCATAGATCATTGAAGCCATTCTGCTTCTATCTATGCTTTTAGCTAGGAACTTCTGGAAACTGTGATCATACTCCTTGATGATCTCATCAGCGTTGCTGGGAGTTTCAGAAATTGGTTCCTTCTGAGAGTTTTGTAAAGTGTTTTCTAATTTTGAAATCTTATTTCTCAGCTCAGAATTTTCCAATTTGAGACTCTCAGACTTATTAGAGTCAGATTCAAGATTCCTTTTCAGGTCTCTGAATTTAGCTCTAATTTGCTGATAACGTTCCAGAATCTCATTAAGGCTTTCAGCAAGTTCAGCCTTTGTAAAGTTAACAGCGAAGTTAGGAAATACCTCTTCTGTGTCTGATTCTGAGTCTGATTCAGAAGCTTCACTATCTTCTGAAATGTTTGCCATGAGAGCTATGTTTGCCCTTTCATCATCTGATTCTGAGTCAGCTTCAGACGAGTCAGAGTCATCCCATGTGGCCATGAGACTTTTCTTCTTCTCTCTTCCAAACTTCTTTTTGGGCTTTTCCCTCTGAAGCTTTGGGCAGTCACTTTTGTAGTGTCCTTGCTCATTGCACTCGTAGCAGATGATGTCTTTGGTGTTTGGCTTCTTGCTACTGGAGGAGCCTTCAGATCTTCTGTATCCAGAGGAAGAATCTGTCCTTCTGTATCTGGAAGAAGACTCGTTCTGATCAGATCTTCTGGGATTCCTGAACTTCCTTTGTCTTTGCTTCCACAGTTGATTTACTCTTCTGGAGAGAAGGGAAAGTTCGTCTTCTTCTGGTGAGGATCCATCAGATGTCTCTTCAACTTCCTGCAAAACTTTGGACTCAAATTTTCTGTTAGATTTTAATGCTAAAGGCTTACCTTGCTTCTGAGGCTCATCAGCTTCTAGCTCTATCTCATGACTTCTGAGGGAGCTGATAAGTTCCTCCAGAGTGATTTTGTTGAGATCTTTAGCTAGCTTCAGAGCAGTAACCATAGGCCTCCACTGCTTGGGTAAACTTCTGACGATTTTCTTGACATGGTCAGCAGTAGAGTATCCTTTGTCCAGAACTTTGAGACCAGCTACCAGAATCTGGAATCTAGAGAACATAGTTTCAATGGATTCAGATTCTTCCATTTTGAACGCCTCATACTTCTGAATGAGCGCCAGAGCTTTTGTTTCTTTGACCTGAACATTGCCCTCATGCGTCATTCTGAGAGAATCAAAGATATTTTTTGCTGTGTCTCTGTTGGAGATCTTTTCATACTCAGTATAGGAGATGGCACTGAGGAGGATGGTTCTGGCCTTGTGGTGATTCTTGAAGTCACGCTTTTGTTGATCAGACATTGATTTTCTATCAATCTTCTGACCACTTGCATTCACAGGGTGCGTGTATCCATCTGTCACCATATCCCACATATCAGCATCATGTGCTAGAAAGAAGCTTTCAATTCTGTCTTTCCAGTAATCAAAGTTTTCTCCATCAAAGACTGGAGGTTTGCCACTGAATCTGTCTCTGTCCTCATTGTTGTCATTGCTGATGTGAGAATTGTTTCCTGCCATTGTGTTTTTCTGACGCTGGATCTTGTACTGACACGGTTAAGTGTTTTAGCTCAGAACCAGGCGCTCTGATACCAATTGAAGTGGTGAAAAACACAAGAAGGGGGGGTTGAATTGTAAAACTGAAATCTAAAGCAATTGACAAGATATTTTTATCCTGGTTCGTTTGATCTCAAACTACTCCAATCCACCCGTCAAGGTGATTTCGCCTCTCTCCAACGAGGTCTTAATCCACTATATTCAACTGAATATTACAGACTGCTTTAACAACTGCTAAAGCCTTCTTGATTCAAACCACAACCCGGTTTGTCAAGGTAACACTTTCTTACAAAGAGATAAAACTATGTGTGTGGATGTTTTCTACAAAACGGTATCACAACTGTGATGTATACACAAAATGAAGCTTAGAAACTAGATTGCTAAACAGTAATGGAATATCAGAGTGTGTGGTTTAGCAAAACTGGTATAACGAAGATTATGGTTCAGCTTTTGTGCGTGTAGAGATTTGGAGAGCATTAACCATTTCAATCTTCAAAGCCTTGTTTATATAGCACTGAGATGATGAACGTTGGATGCAATATTCTTGATTCAATGCTAATAACAAACTTTCCTTATTGAGCAGATCTTGTCTGGAATGAAGCCGTTGGAATTAATTTGCTTTCAATGCACAGTACCGTTGCTTACTTAATGCAAGTTCTGGCTTGGCTCATTCTGATTCTGCTTCGCTGCTGATGAACTATTGTGTTTTTGTATCAGAGTGTTGAGCGCAGTCTTGTTCATCAGGCTTTAGCATGTACGTGAGTTGATCATCTGATTTTGACGTTCTGATGTAGCAACTTCTGATGCTGGTGTCTGAAATCAAGTTCTGATGCTGAATAGATGTGATCTTGCTTATTTCAATCAGCGTATCTGCAAGTCAGAACATAATAATTTTAGGCAGCAGATAGTTCATTCATGACACTTATAAATACTATATCTTTTCACTTTGTTATCATCAAAACTTAAATATAGGGTAGTAGATTCAAACATTGTTCTAACACTTTGTGGCTATCTCTCGCCAGCTCTGGGCATACTCTTTAAAAGACTCATCCCGCTTCTGGGATAAATTCTGTAATTGGGTTCTTGTGGGATTCATATTAGTGTTATAATGATAGTGCACAACAAAAGCCTCAACCAACTCTATCCATGTACGAATGTGTCTACTTTCCAACTGCAGTGTAGGGTTTGTGATAATTCTTAGGAGATGTTAATATTGCCCCTACACCGTGACCTAGTGCATCTGTAGCCCTGTCGAACGTGAGTGTCCAACGTGCCCCTGGCACGGGCCCTTTGTCAGGTCCTGCTATTTCGTAGTCAGCTATAAATATGACATCCTCGCCGGGAAAGTCAAACTTCATAGGTTGATATTCTGATAGCGGTTGGTGATCCAGATGATCAACTAGTATACTACCTTTGATGGCCTTCTGTGTGACATGTTGGATGTCGTATTCTGATAGTAGCATCTGCCATCGTGGGATTCTTCCGGTAAGAGCTAGATTTTCAAACACGTACTTTAGAGGATCCACTCTTGCTATTAACCACGTAGTGTGGGTCAACATATATTGTCTCAACGCCTTGGTAGCCCAAGCCAACACTCAACAAGTTTTCTCAAGGAGTGAGTACCTGGTTTCGTAGTCCATGAATTTCTTGCTGAGGTAATAGATCGCATGCTCCTTTCTACCTGTTTGATCCTGCTGTCTAAAAACACATCCCATTGACCCTTCGAGTACTGTCAAGTACATGATGAGTGGTCTTCCAGGGACTGGTGGCATTAAGACTGGTGGCTCTTGCAGATACTGTTTTATCGTCTCGAAAGCAGTTTGAAAATCATCATTGCATACTACCGTTTGATCTTTTCATAATAACTTGAATATGGGCTCGCACGTAGCTGTTAGATGTAATATGAACCTTGAGATGTAATTTAATCTCCCTAAGAAACCACGTACTACTTTTTATGTCCTTGGGGTAGGCATCTCTTGTATCACTTTTACTTTGTCGGGGTCCACCTTGATACCCCGTTGGCTTACAATGAAACCTAACAATTTGCCTGATCTGACGCCAAATATGCATTTGTTCGGATTTAACCTTAGTCTGAACTTACGCAACCGCTCGAATAACTTTTGAAGATGTATGATGTGTTCCTCCTCCGTATGGGATTTGGCAATCATATCATCTACGTATACTCCAACCTCCTTGTGGATCATATCATGTAATAACGTGACCATTTCCCTATGATAGGTTGCCCCTGCATTCTTGAGACCGAATGGCATTAATTTATAGCAGAAGGTTCCCCAAGGTGTCATGAAAGTAGTCTTTTCCATGTCTTCAGGCACCATTTTGATCTGATTATAGCCCGAGAAACTGTCCATAAATGAGAATATTGAGGCTTGAGTTGTGTTATTCACTAGGACATCTATTTGGGGGTAAAGGGAAATCGTCCTTGGGGCTTTCCCTGTTTAGGTCTCGATAATCCACATACATGTGTACTTTTCCATCCTTCTTAGGTATCGGTACAATGTTAGCTATCCATGGTGGATAATCTACCACTACTAAGAACCTTGCGTCAAACTGTTTGAGAACCTTTTCTTTGATTTTGATTGACATATCTAGACGAGTTCTTCTGAGTTTTTGTCTGACTGGAGAACACCCTTCTTTGAGAGGTAGTCTATGCACCACGATGTCTGTATCCAACCCTGGCATGTCCCTGTAGGACCAAGCGAATATATCCATATACTCATGCAATAACTTGATTAGCTTGTCTTTGACGCTCTACTCCAACATTGCCCCTAGCTTGATTTCTTTCGGATCTTCCTTTGTGCCTAGGTTAATGGTCTCGATAGGCTCTTGATATGGTTGTATGCGGTCAGCCTTTCGCTCTATTTCCCTTGCCATTTCCTTGGAGAGTTCAAGATCTTCATCATCTTCCTCTTTGGCTTGGCTGATAGGA
Organism: Vicia faba; assembly: GCA_948472305.1. NCBI lineage: Eukaryota > Viridiplantae > Streptophyta > Magnoliopsida > Fabales > Fabaceae > Vicia > Vicia faba. The sequence goes on from CATIWC010001712.1 coordinate 91,513, forward strand.
GAATCAAAATCGTATCGGGTCATAGCAGTAACATTATCGGTGATTTTGGGCATGGATCTGCACATTTATCATGTTTTAGTGCATATTTTAGTGCTTGGAATTCGAAAATGCGTATGTAGAGAAAGTATTGTCATTTTTAAATTTAATAGATAAATGCAAAAGAAGGACAAGGATCTTAATTGAAAACAAAATATAACTTTTATTAATTATAAATATTGTCTGAAATAAGAACAGGGAAAACCCTTACAAGCACCCCTACGCCTCGAGTTTTACATAAGTCTTTTCAAATCAAGAAATATTACTTAAAAAAGAAAAATATCTCAGGAATCTACACAGCGGTCCATCCTTTGAGTTCTTCTCCTGGGGCGCCCTCTCTGATGAAGTCAGTTGCCCTTTTGGTATTGGTTTTACTTGATATCATCCCCACGTGTCCACCATGTTCTGTTCCTTTGCTGAAAAAACTCTATTGGATCGGAGGGAAACATGCTTTGCCTTTTAGAGTAGCCTTCGACGATTCATAGCCCAAACCAAAGCGATTCTTCTTCTCATGAATTTCTGGGAGCTTTCCCCAGCGTTTTGAGGCATCACATCCCATAGTCGTTTGCAGATCTCTCAATGATGTTACTTTAGTCTTGTTACCCTTCTCGACTGGTAAGGTTACCATTGAAGTAATTTCTAAGGCTTGGAATAGGGTAGCTATACAGTCTTCTTCGGCACTAATATATATGTATGATTCAATGTGGCTTACAAAAATGTCTTCCTCGCCGTTAATTATGATTAACTTCCCTTCCACTAGGAACTTCAATTTTTTATGCAGGGTCGAGGTTACTGCCCCTGCCGCATGGATCCAAGGTCTCCCCAGTAAGCAAGTGTATGCTGGTTCGATATCCATGACCTGGAAAGTGATATTGAAGATATACGGCCCAATCTTAACTGGAAGGTCCACCTCTCCTAACACCGAGCTTCGAGAACTGTCAAATTCCTTTACTATCGTAGAACTTGGTCTCATTACCACATCGTCTATTGTTAACTTTATGAGACTCGACTTTGGCAACACATTAAGAGAGGAACCAGTGTTAGTAAGAACCCTAGACAAATGGGTAGTACCTATTTTCATAGTAATGTGGAGTGCCTTATTATGGGCCCGGCTCTGTGGTGGTAATTCATGTTACTGAAACCCAGGTAGGATCCAGACGTTAGATTTGCTACGACATTGTCGAACTGATTTACTGAAATTTCTTTTGCGACATGAGATGAACTTAACACCTTCATTAAAGAATCCCGATGTGCTTCAGAGTTGATGAGTAGCGAGAGTATGGAGATTTTTGCTGGAGTTTGGTGGATTTGATCCACCACTCTGTAGTCACTCTTTTTGATTATTTTCATAAACTCTTCTGCCTCTTGATTAGTAAAGTTTTTGCTTGGAGATTATGTTTCTTGATTCGTATCAACCACCATTTTTCCTTTGTTCTTCGTTGGAATCACATCCGTCTTTTTTGATGGTTCGGCTCCAAAGATTTGACCACTTCGGGATATACCTCTTGTTCTTGCTATGTTTGAAATTACAGGTCCCTGACTTGGGGATGGCCCACTTTCTTGCTTCACTCCATTGATGTGCACAGCTGAGTCATAACTCCATGGTACTGCCTTATTATTTTCATAAGGGATAGGTGACAGTACATTAATTACCATTATGGCTTTTGGGGTAGTGGGTATTAAGAGAGTCTTCTTAGGTGCCCTTCCCATAATCTCTGTTGATTCTCCCTACAAGTTGACTAGAGTTTTCTTGGTAAGACTTGGGCCCTGGCATGGGATTACCGGTGGCTTTTTTCCTTCAATTGTGGCCACATGTTTTTCCCCAAGGTACAGTCCGAATTGGACTATCCCCTGATCCACCAGCGTTTGCAGAGTTGTTTCAAAAGCTTTGTTATGCTCTAACAATAAACCACATTCGAACAGATAATCTTTCAACAAGTTGATAGGGGTTTTTGCCTTTATGGTTTCCCCAAAGTTAGTGACCACCATGATTGCATTTATTGTTGACCCATCATGTAGAGGCATAGGGTTTGATTTGATGTTAGGCTTCTCAAAGGTGATGTCTTGAGATTCTAACAAATCCTTAACCTTATGCTTGAATGCCCAACATTGTTCTATGGTATTCCCCAAAGAGTTAGCATGGTACTCACACCTGGCGTCGGTATTGTATCTTTGTGGGAGTGGCCCGACTGGAGGAGCTAAAGGCTTAATTTCCACTAAGGATTCCTTAACCAAGTGTTGTAATAACTGGCTTGGTGGCATGGGCAATGGATCAAAATTTTTGGGTGGCCTTTTAAACCTGTTTTTCCTTTGTCCTTATGGGATTACCAATGGTTGTGATGTCCTTGGTTGTGAGGCCACAACATTGACTTCTCCCTCCTTTCTTCTTGGGAAAATTAAAGCCGGTATTTTTGAATTGTAAGGGGCATTTGACGACCCCCCCTGATATCTTCCCACTTTTTAACCCCGCTTCGATTCTTTCGCCAATAGTCACTAGGTCTAAGAATCCTGACGAGACACTTCCCACCATTTTCTCATAATAAATCCCTTGTAAGGTTCCCATGAACATTTCTATGAGTTCTTTTTCCAGCAGTGGTGGTTGTACACAGGATTCCATATCCCTCCATCTTTGAGCATATTCTTTAAAGGACTCTTCCTTCTTTTGGGACAAATTTTGGAGTTGCAAGCGGGTAGGCGCCATGTCCAAGTTATATTTGTAATGCTTCAAGAAAGCATTAGCAAGGTCTGCCCAGGTTTGGATATATGTTCGTTCCAATTACATGTACCAGTCTAAAGATGCCCCACTCAGACTGTCTTGGAAACAGTGGATCATTAGATTCTGATCGTGGGCATGGGCATGCATCTTCCTACAATACATACGAAGATGATTCCTTGGAAAAGTGAGCCCTTTGTATTTTACAAAGTCGGGTACTTTGAATTTTGGCGGTATCACTACATCAGGAACTAGACCCATTTCCAAGGTGTCTACTTCGAAAGCGTTGAAACCCTCCACATCTTTTAGGCTTTCTTCCAGGGCTTTATACTGATTCATTACCAGTGGGTCATCTACAGCATGAGTACCAGTTGTCTTTAAGGGTGCCTGGTGAGCATCCTCTTGTTCATGATCTCCGTATTGCAAGTCTAGGTAGATGTCTGCATTGTTGGTTGGAATTTCTAGGGTATGTGATGCCCCTGCTTTTGGCGGCGGTGGGATAAACCCTTCAGTTTCAGCTTCTTGTTGGGCCATGACTGACTTCTAGAGTCCTGCCTCTGACTCTTTCCTTAGTTGGTGACCTCTTGATGCACCAATAGTCTGGGCTACTTCTTCGATAGCTGCCCTGGGGATCTGGTCTTTCCTGTCAATAATGTTTTTCAAAGCTAAGAGAACTTGACTCAGATCCCCTTTCATTTAAGTGACATCACCCTTTACTTGGTCGAGATCCTCTTTGAACGTAGCCTGAGTTTCCTCGATTTTCTCCATTGTTTTTTTGTTGATAGGCCCTGGTTTGATACAGAGGCCAAGGAGGTGGCGATCTTCTTTTACCAATGGTTTAACTGGAGAGATGTTTGTGAAAAAATGATTTTCGACATGATATGTGGGTGTTCGTGAATGCATACGTGCGAATGAATGTGTATGAATATGAAATGGTTACTGTTTTAAATGTCTTATTCCTCTGGGTACATGCTTGTCCTTTATTATTTTACTTGGCGATTATATTTAAAATAGATACGCAAACGAGATGTGGAAACAAAATGCCTTTATTAAAGGTAATATAATTCAGATATTGAAAAATATTACAATCTTAAACAAAAACTTTATTTGCGTGAAATAAAGTAAAAGGAAATAAGTCTTCTAGGTGCGCCTGTGGATATCTGATCTGGAAGTCATCCACCTTGACCTGACAAAGCTTGAGAAAATCTTCAGCACGTCATTTCCTTTTCGTGGCCTTGATTTCAGACATGTTTGGCGTGTTGACACGGGCAAGTTATTTCCTTTGGTATCCATTTTTAAAGACAATCACTAAGATCTTGATTTTATTTTTTTTGTATCCCGTGAATAAGACAAAGAGACGGGTGACGAATATATGATGAATGTATGACGAATACATGAAATATATGAATGTGTGGGTGTAATGTTGAGTGACGAGACTTTTTGTAATAACTACTCTTATAAAGTAGGTTCCTTAGTCTTGACCTATAATTGATCTACCCTCCCACAAGGTGGCTTCCTTAAGGGTGTCATGAATAACACCAGAGGGGAAAGGCACAAGGGCCTCCCTTAGGTGGAGCCTTTTTACAGACTGAAACTTTCGTCTCAATGTCGTGAAACGTCTCGTCATGATATTTTAGGTTAAGGTCGTTACAAAGAGTCATAGGTGACCTTCCAAAGTCCTACTCGTCAAGAGGATATTTCTCGAAGTATTCCTTTTTCGGAAGTCCACCGACTCTAGGCGAAGTCGTCATATAAACTCGCGGGGATGATGTACCCCCTAAGCTAATAGATGAACCTTCTTTCTAAGGGTTATATTGGAAATATTTTTTAGAAAATAAATCCCGCCACACAGTAAATATATGATGATAAGAGAAATTGACAGTAAATAAATAAATGTGATAAAGTAGATAAATTCAATAAATTAATAAAGCAAATAAAGTTAGAAACCCCAAAAATACCTAAACCCAGGGTTAAGTATAGTCCCCAGCTGTCGTTACTGGTTTTTTAAATCAAGAGTCGTCACTATTAGTTTTTATCCTAGGGAGGTAACCTAACAAAAAACCCTAATTCGCAGACAGAGATTCTAGGTTTCGGACTCAATTGGACGAAAGGAAGGTGTTAGGCACCTTTCATCCATCTTGTTCACAAGGATATTAGACTCTAGGTTTAGGTTTGGGGTAAACTGAATTTTAAGTTTTAATTAGAAATACTCACCACGATTTTAGATCGTATGCCTACGTATCCTCTAATGAGGAATCAGAGTCTCAATTCGTAATTCGTATGGGGTTGGTGTTTTTTAGGGGTTTGCAAACATATTTTGAATAACTTCATACTCGGTCGGGATTAGTGATTGCGGAGATTTTGACTGAATGCACAATAAGCCAAAACTAGTTTGAAACCCTTTTGCAAAAAAGATAGTTGATTAGCTTAGTTTATTGCGAAAAATAATTTGATGATTTGTTTGGGTTTTTTAGTCATATTATTTGAAAAGATCTTGATTAATGCATGATTAGAAAATAATTTAATGCAAATGATATATAAAGTAATATATGCAATTTTAATATAAAAATAAATTTATTTGATAATTTAGTAATATTTACATATAATAAATAATAATACTATAAATAAAAATTACTATTAATGATAATAACAATTATAATTAATAATAATAAAGATAATAATAAAAAAAGATAATAATATAATATAATGATAATAATAAGAAAATGATAATTATATAGAAAATGTAAAAAAAAATGATTAATAATAATTATTATTGTAAATAAAATAAATTAATAATATATACAAAAAAGGAAAATAGAATGAAACAGACATATAACCATTGTTTTTTCATTACATTTTCATTTGTTGGTTTTATAGTAGCTCACCTTTCTCTCGCGAAGCACACACCCTTGTCTTGCAAACCCTAGCGCTGCTACCGACGACAGCGACTTACCCCCCTTTCCCAAGGTTTATCAACCTATAACCCCAATACAAAAACAACAACCCCAAAATCAAACAACAAAAAACAATGAGTTAAGTGTTTTACCCCCTTTGTGATTCTGACTTTGGTCGTTCGCTTCGTTTTGTCTTGGTCTACTTCCTCTCCCTTTTCTTCTTCGGATTATAATGACGCTTTGAAGATAATGGTGATGATCGATGAAGGGTGCGACGAAGCTAGAGGGTGATGCGGCGGCGATGGTTTAATTACGCGATTAGGGTTTCAGATCCAGAAACTCTAATCGCTTCCATCTTTCGTCTTCAACAACAAAAAGGGTTTGTTTTGTTCATTCTTCCTTTCGTTCCCCCTTGTTTCAGAATTTCTTTCTCTTTCAATTTTTGTCCCCCGCTTATGTCATGGCTTCTAGTACTTATAGGGTTTGATTTAGATTAGGGTTTGATTTGTATAGCATTACAATTGCTTAGATTTAGGGCTTATTAGATCAATTAGGGATTTACCGTTCAATGTAATTGATTCTTTTTTTCCTGAGATTTGATTTGTTATAATCTTAGATTGCAATTAGTTTTCTATAATACACGATTTTGTAATAGTATTTGATTCTGTTATGTGATTCCATTTACTGTAATTGAGATTTTATTGTAATAAAGATTTCTGAATTTGTAAAGATCTGATGAATATTAGTTTTTTTACTGTAATGATTTGATTCTGTATTTCTGAGATTTGATTTGTAATATTCCAGGTTTTATTTAGATTATATGTGTACAGTACTTGTTAGTACCAAGAAAACACGCGCAAATATTTGGTGAATCTACACAGTACCTGTTTATGACTTGGGCCTGCGTTTTTTATTTGATTCAGCCCAGTTCATTGTTTTCATTAATACAGCAAAGAAACAATTAAACTTCCAAACCAGGCCCAAATGACTTTTTTTCAAAACAACAAGATAAAATAAAAAACAGCAAGAACAAGTTATCATCCTTGATTCCACGTTTTTCCTTTTAATGCGTACTGGGCCTAGTCTGGTTTTGACAATTTAATCCAACAGTTTTTCTAAACAACCATCCTTAATACGTAAATTATGTAAATAATAATTACTGTAACATATTTTAATAACAAATGAAATCATTAATAAAAGGTTTATCAACAATAGAAATATATATTATTCATTTATTTTTTTAAAATAATAACAACATTTTTAATAATAATACTTTTTCCTAAAAACAAACAGCAACCAACATTAAATGGGCTGCTAAGCCTCAATGGGCTTTGTAGTTTGAAAACAAACCCCATTTTTGTTATTCAAACCCCAAAATAAATGGGCCAAACGAAATATGATTGACTTTTTAAAAAATTGTCATCTCACCCCCTCTTTTTACTAACAACCATAGCACTTAATGAACCCTTATGTAGCAATTATTAATTAATAGTAACTTAAATTTAAGTAGACTTTATAATTTAATAACTTAGTAATAATTTTATTCTTTTTCTTTTGAATTGCATGGGCCATGGGCCAACATGAGTCGCAAACAGATTTATAAGTCATTCCGATTTAGAAAGCTCTGTTTTCTTGAATTAAAAACACCCTTTTTCTTGGATAAAGATGAGCCATCAGATGCTGCTGTGCCATCTTTAATTAAATAAATATTCTATTTAAATCTTAAAAAATAAAATCTTGAAAAATAAAATCACCGAGGTAAGACAAATTTGGGTTACGACATCATGGACCTAAGTTATATTGTTATTAACTGCGTGGAGAAAATAAAGTTCCCTTTCAAATCAACCCTCTTGAAACCAAATGTTTGTATAATCCACTACCTTTTAACAATAATCCTTTTACCAAGGAGTGTCAACCTTAACTATGTCATCAGAGAAGACGTTGTACACGTCTATATCTTCACCCAAGAGATTCCAACAAACTGGGTAGAAGGAGTATTTCTCCATACTATTTGCTTTAAAGAAAACTAGTCAACAGGACTTCCCTGTAGAGAAATGATCACTAAACTCCTAGAAACTTTCAAGGTTGATACCATAGGAGAAACCATAGTCTCATTTACGAACAAGATAAAATATACATTCTTCACAGAGATGAAGGTTCTCATCAAGCATGGAGAATTAAATATGACTCAATAATCAAAGAAGAAGAGCTAGAAGAAACAGAAGACACAAAAATCAACAAAGTCTGGGAGATATATTAGAATTTATCCAAAGATGTGGAGCAGATCAAGAAAATAATCGCAATGGATGATGATATTTATGGAAATGAGTAGTCTCACTTATGAGTCTAAGTGTGTTTACCTACTTGTTATTTTTTTCTGAAATTTATTGTTTTTTGTACTACTCTCAATTCTTCAATTTCATGCTTTTTGTACTTCAATTCCAATTTTAATAAATAAAAGTGTGATGGTTCTACTTTTCCTAAATTCTTATGTGCCAATATGTTTTCATATTTAAATGTTCGTAATGCATCGTTTACCCACCACTTTGGTTATGACAAAATGGGAAACACTACTACGAAAAACGCATTTAACAACGGTTGGAAAAGATATATAATCATGCAAGTCCATGCATTGTTATGTAGAGTGTTGTTGTAAATGCGACAATCATGGTCCTGGGACCATTGTAGTATAATGTAAAGCATGCGCTATCACAACAGTTAGTTAACTCAACGGTTGTGATAGACCTAAAGTACCCAGGTTCGTTTCTCAACAGCAACATTTTGGAATATGCGACCACAATTAGTTTTTATAACTCTTGTAAAAAAATTTGCTGTTTTTAAAAAAAGGATTTCTTTTCTTTTAAATTTTTTTCCATATTTTAACCTGTATCTATTTTAACAATATCACAGAATTAAAATCAACCTATATTTTTGTTAACCATTCATAAAGAGCATAAAAACAGTATACATTTTGCATAAACAACCAAAAGTAATATTTACATCAAACACAAAATAAGTTATTTACACCTTCAATCTCAAAAACATATCAAACATATCTATAAATGAAACAGTAGGACCCTTAAGCACAATGTGGATAAAAGCCCAACGTTTACAAATTTTGTTAATGTCCTCAAAGAGGAATGGTGTTTCGTTGTTAAACATCTATATAAAAAAGAGCAAAAAAGTGAATAGCATGCATGATAATAATTGAATAGCCAACTTATATGTAATATAATGGGAAAAAATTATGACGTATGTACTATATACCGTATCCCATGAATCAACAATACCGGCAAGGACAATGTTTAATGTGTGTTTCATGACATAATACTCACACTCGTAACCCTCTAGTTGTTTCCTTTTCTACAAATTTAAATAATAAATTCATGAATATACCCACACATGAATTTAATAGTATATATAAATGATAGAAACAATTAATTGGGCCACTTACCTTAGGCAAGAGCCCTGAGGGATTTCTTCTAATATTGTGCATGATAGTGTCGCTGCACAACACTGTAAGATGAATTAAACATATTAAATGTTAAACTAATTATAATGTCAAAGAAAATAGTACTTTAAAGTTTCATATAAACATACACTTTCCAATTAATAATATCTGTCATGTCCCTTTCAAGTTTCTTATGTAAGGAACACAGTGTAATTATCGTATTTCGTCCTAAGTGATATGATGATCAATTGCCAATGACCACTGAATAAACACGGTGATATATATAACAAGTATTTGCTAAAAATATAAATAAATATACAATAGATAAACAACAATTACATAATTACTTACGCATTGATAAATGGTGCTAAGTAACATTCTTTTCCTCCATCATTTAATAGTTTTGTCACGTAATCTTGAATTACTTTTGGATCATTATTTGTTCATCGAATACTAAATGGTTCCAATATTCCATAAATATTTAATTTATTTAACTCTATACAAACACGATGAATGTACCTAAATAGTTAAACAAAATTAAAAAATTAAGAGAGGAAATAAAAAAAAATGATAATACACTAAACTTGTAATATCCATACATCCAACCACTTATGTCCAATGAGAAAATCCCTTACATATTTACCATCACAATAAAAGAGTTCTACAGTTGGAAAATGTTTTAGCGTAAGAGGTTGCAGGTCAACAATCTCTGCAACACTCATATATAACATGGCAATTTAATTTGTGGAAGAATCCAATAACTCATTGCGGTTATCAGGAGGGGAGAGGGGATGGACAATTACATGCTTTGGTGCTAGCAAGACATACAACACTTCTATTTGGAAAATGATCATCGTCACCATCATCATAATGATCTTCTTCATCTGTATGTTGTTGGATGTTTCCACTTGTTCTCTACATCATAATATTCAATTAGAACATAAAACAAAATAAGCACAATATATATCATACATTTCCGATAAAAAACTAGCATCTCAAATAAAGAACATATCGAATATAACTCTTCTAACTTTTCTAAATTTTCCATATCCTTCATGCGTCTTTCTTTCTCTTCTTCTAATATCTTCCTTTGTTCGTCTAACTGCTTCTCAACTTTCTCAATCTTTTCTCTTTGTGTATGTGATTCCAGGATTTCAGTGTTTTTTCTTGATGAACCAAAGTATAACCTCATGTCTTCCCATTCTCTAATACCATGGACATGCCCACCATGTTCCTCTATTCCGATAGCTTCTACTAGTATATCATATCGTGGTTATGGAACAAATGTGTCTTCACAGGCCTCCTCAACGAACGTATCCTACACAACATGCATGGTAATATATATTGTTACCAAAGCAATTAAATAACAAATAAAATAATAAAAACAAATTCCAATTACAATTTTCTCAGCAACTACTCTTCATGCATCTGAAATGTACTCTCCATTTGGTCTTAATCGAGCCCTCTTCTAATTCTCATGTATTGACGGTGGAAATGGGCTACGATCATCTCATGTTTATTGTTTTTTTCAAGCAGGATTGTTTTCTCAAGTTTCCTGTAACCCCCATGAGACAATCTATGGGGGTACATGTTTTTTGCCTTATTTTTATTCTTATTTCTCTTTTAACCTGTTACTAACATAGTGAAAAATATATATAATTAATATATATAACTCATTGGCATGAAATTATTGGATAAATAAAACTAGTATTAACCTTGAAATTATCATAACCACGGTCCCTCGCAAACTTTTTCCATTGCTTCTTCGATATAAAGATGTATCTTATCCATGGATGAGCAAGTCCGGTCTTAGGCCTCCTAATATAGTCAAGCGTGAGCCGTGACTCAAATCCCTTCAAACAAGTAACGACATAAGTAATCCACTTTTTTTCATCGATAAACTCAAAACTCAACTCAATTTAAATTAATAAGTATGTATTAGAAATTATAGAAAGTGATATCAAATAGATGAAAATTAAAATTATCACCTTAACGCTTGTCCATATGCTATCTTTGATATCATCTTTAACTTGTTTCCAATCATCTATCAATATGCTGACTTTGCTACATCCAAGGAATGCAACGTAACTATTAAAAGTAAAGTAATATTCCCAATCAACTACTTTGTAAAACAAATCAAATGCGACCAGAATTTTGTCACCTGAGTTGCGGACTTTTGTGAATTGGGGCATCATTGTGACACATGTGTATAATATTTTCGTTTGAGTATCATTTGTACAAGTATCCTTTGTACAAGTATAGTTTGTATGAGTTTCTTCGCTAGTTTATGAAGAATTCAACAATGTTGACATATATGTTCAAAAACAATAATAACAATATAAACAACAACAACATAAACAACAACAACAACAAAAACAATAACAACATAAATAATAACAACAACAACATAAACAATAAAGTTAAATATCATAATCATTATCAACAACAACAACATCAACATAAGCTGTTGTAGTGTTCCTTAAAACCTTTGTTAATTAAGAAAAAGAAAATATATCTTGGAGATTGCATATACCGCAAAAATCGAAAGTTTTCGAAAGTTGGAAGAAAATTCAAATAAATAGAAATCTGGAAAAACCAGTAGGTGAATAGTGTTTTTTGTATAATGAATAATGATGTGCGTATGGTGAATAGTGTTTTTCGTATGGTGAATAGTGATTTCGAGTTTTTCAAAATTTTTGGTAGTTTCTCGTTTTATGTGATTCAGGCTCTTTCAGGCTCTTTCAGGTCGGTCCATTGATCCATGTGTGATTGGGATATGTTTTTGGGAGAGCAAGGGTTTAAAAGTATAATATATGGTTTTGTCTATTATCAAGGGTAAACTTAGAAAGGCAAGAGTTTTGGGAAACCTTTGGAGTTATTTATGGGAATTGGGAAACACTTGTTTACAACTTGGGTTTGAGTGATTCATATATTGAGAGTTAGAGAGGTTGGGAAATGCTTGGATAGAAAATAGGATTATTCTTGGGCGCCTTCAGGGTTGTTCTTGGGAACCTGAAGGATAAGGCTATTTTCTTGTAACTCATCTGTAATCTCTTATAACAAATTTCTGAGTATAGTGAATTGGAAAGTTGCTATCTCCCCCAAAGCAGATCATTTGATCGAACTGGGAAAATAAACCTTTGTTTTTTCTCTCCTTATTATGTTATATTATCTATGCATTGATTATTATTGTTGTAGGCCATTTATTTTGGTTTCTATTGTTCTTTGCCTCACAAATTGATATTGAACCATGTCGTTATTCACAATAAGTGGCACCCACCATAGGGAAAAGAGGTATTGTTTACAAGTGAGCACCATGGGTAAATGGGAGATCAGGAATACAGGTATTGTTGATAAGGACATAATTTCCATTATCTTATGGCTCGAGGATAAAGTTCTAAAATAAGTCACCATGGAGCAAACTGTTGTTTCTATGTGGGCAAAACTGTAATAACTGTATATGACAAAGTCTTTGGCTCACATGTTGTGTCAGAAACAATAACTTTATTAATTCCGATACTATTGATGATGAGGATAAGGCTTTGTTGTTGTTAAGTTCACAACCCAAATACTTTGAGCACTTTAATTATGCCATTCTTTATGGTAAGAAGGGTACTATTACTTTGGATGAAGTCCAGACAACTGTTAAATCTAAAGAATTTTCAAAGTCGAAAGATTTGAAGATTGAAGATAGTGGTGAAGGCTTAAGTGTGTCAAGAGGAAGAGGTGAGCATAAAGGGATGTCCAAATCATAAAGTAAAATTATTTAATTGTTGGAAAACTGATCACTTTAAAAGGGATTGTCCTAAGATAAAGGTAAATGAAGATTCTATTCAAATTGCAGTTGCCTTGGATGAGGAAGGTTATAAGGATGTGGTGCACTAGTTGTATAGAGTTTGGAAACTGAAGATATTTGGTTCATTTACTTGGATTGCTCTTATCATATGTGTCCAAGAATAGAATACTTTGAAACTTTAAAGATGGTGCAAGGTGGAGTAGCTCGCCTTGGTGATAGTAAGGCTTGCAAGGTTCGTGGTATTGGTACAATCAAACTTAAAATGTTTGATGATCGTGAAATTCTTATTCATAATGTGAGGTGTGTTCTAGAACTCAAGCGAATTTTGATATCTCTAAGTATGTTTAATGATCTAGGCTATTGCACCAGAGTTGAGCATAGAGTGTTGAAGATTTCGCGTGATGAATTGATTATTTCTAAAGGGTCTAAAATATATGGTCTATATATTTTAGAAGATTCAAAATGTTGTTATTCATTCATCAGTAACTAGTGGAGGATCTTATGATAAGAAAGAGCTATGGGGTTTGTGGTCAAGGCGTTATGAATGCCTTGAGGTTGTTTCAGAAGTGTATAATGAATTTTTTAGAAATCTAGGGAGAAAAATGCATGTTAACATTGAGTTATTATTGAGTTTTTGGGGAACAGCTGAGGTTAAAACATCTTACTTGGTTGGAAGAGAATTTATTCAGAGGAAGAATAATGAAAACCAAGGGAGAAACTTATCAGAAACTATAAAGGAGAAAACTCGGTTTGAGGTGGAGTTTCCTACTATAGATACTAGTAGTAGTGAGGAAACAATTACAGAGATCTTTGATTATCATTTGACTCATGATAAGGTAAGGTGGGTGATTGTAACATCTCAAAGGAACGATTATGCTAGTCTTGGATGTTACGTTTTGAATGTGGCTAAAGGACTCCAAAATACTAAAAGGAGAATCTTCAGGGAGGCATTTGAAAATAGGTGGAGTCAAGGTCGGTTAAAAAATCATACTTGTAGGCTTGTTAAATTATCTAGGAAGAAAAGAGTAATTGGAAACAAGTGGATGCAAGTGGCAAGATCAAAGTTCAAGGGTGACTTGAATTTTATCATGGTTATTGATTAGAGTTTCAACTTGGTAGAGAGAAGCAATGTTGTTGATGATTAAATTGACATCAACATAGTTTCAAGTCAAGGTGGAGATTTTAGTAGTGTGCCTTAAAACCTTTGTTGATTAATAAAAAGAAAACATATTTTGGAGATTGCATATACCATAAAAATTGGAAGTTTCAGAAACTTGGACAGAAAGTGAAAAAGTATAAATCTGGAAAAATTGGTCGGTGAATAGTGTTGTTCGTATGATGAATATTGTTGTACGTACGGTGAATAATGATGTACGTATGGTGAATAGTGTTGCTCGTACGGTGAATATTAAATTCGGGTTTTTTGGACTTTTTGGCAGTTTATCATTTTTCTTGATTCAGGCTCTTTCGTTTGGTCCATGGATCCATGTGTGATTGGATTAAGTTTTTGGGCTTTTTTTGTTGGGTATTTGCTATTATAAATATGTATCTCTTAGATTCTTGCAAGGGTGACAATCTTAGAGCTTACAATAACAAGGGAGAGCAAGGGTTTAAAGGTATAGCATATTGTTTTGGCTATTTTCAAGGGTAAACATAGAAAGGCAATGGTTTTGGGAAACCTTTTGAGTTATCTAAGGGAATTGGGAAACACCTTTATTCAACTTAGGTTTGAGTGATTCATATATTGAGAGTTTGAGAGGTTGGGAAACACTTGGGTAAAAAATAGGGTTGTTCTTGGGCGCCTTCAGGGTTGTTCTTGGGAACTTGAAGGCGAATGCTACTTTCTTTCAACTCATCTGTAATCCCTTGTAACAACTTTCTGAGTATAGTGAATTGGTGAACTGTTGTCTCCCCTAGAGTAGATCGTTTAATCAAACTCGGTAAATAAACCTTCATCTTTTTCTTGTCTTATTCTGTTATATTATTTGTGTATTGATTATTATTGTTGTAGAAAATTTATTTTGGTTGCTATTGTTCTTTTCCTCACTAATTGATATTGAACCTTGTCGTTATTCACAACATAAACAACAACCTCAACATAAACAATAACAACAACGACCTCTTTTATATAATATAACCATCTAATATTATTTTTACATATAACAACAATAAAATATTAATCATACACATTAACAACAACAACATCCACAATAATGGCAAATGAAGTTTACTATAGATGCATGGGGAAAATATTTTATGTACCGTAAACGTGATGACTAAGTAAATGAGAATAATGTGTTGGTGTTGCTTTGCTTCCCGATGATGACAACTATGTTGACGTTGTCTTCCTTCCCGATGATGACGAAGGTGTTGGTGTAGTCTCCCCCCTCAACATCGACGATCGTGCTAGTGTTGTCAACCTCCTCCGTGATGACAAATACAAAATGAAAAAGTGAAAAATGAGAAACGATAAACAGTGAAATATGGTGTTAGGGTTGAAATCGTGTATCATTTCACATTATTGAATGTTATGGTTGTTTTGTCTTATTTCTTTTTTCAGTGGAAAAATGGATACTGAAGAGATAAACTAGATAGAAGTGTAAAATATTTATAAAGATACCACCACGGTCAATAATTTAAAACAATGATGATATATTATTTGCATAATCAAATTTCATAAAGAAGCACTAGTATTTAACCATTTAAAAATTTTAAATAAAAAAATATATCATAACAGTTGAACGAAACAACCATAGTGATATCTCTTTTATTTTTTAAATAAAAAAGATAAATAAAAAAGAAAAGGCGCGCCTTAACGTTAAAGGAATAAAATATTTGAGGGTGTTGAGGTTTGACCCCATGAAAGCTGGGTTATATCATCACAGTGAGGTTATTAACTGTTATTACATCCTAATAATTTTTAATTAAAAAAATGTTAGCTCCTGAATTTAGAGATATCACCCCGGTATTTGGAAGAACTGTGGTGACTTGAGCGTTTTTGTATGTGCGTTTTATAGTAGTGAAAAGTATAATCTCATGAGGAAAAGAGTATATTCTCTACTTAATTGAGGGGGGAGTTTAACCACTCCATATATATATATATATATATATATATATATATATATATATATATATATATATATATATATATATATATATATATATATATATATATATATATATATATATATATATATATATATATATATATATATATATATATATATATATATATTTTACCACCTTCCTGAGAGATGTGTCATCATCATTAAAAAGGGAGAGAATGTGGAACCATGTTTAGCATGTCAAGTAATCAAAGAATCTATCGATAACGTGTTATTAAGGATGAATATGCTTTTGATAATGACAAATAAAAAGATATAGATAAATAAATCTATAAGGATTCAATAATAACAAGAGGTTAAATATGCAAGAAGACAAAGTAGGGATTGAAGATCACTGTAAATATTCTCTGATGATGGAACTCAACTAGAATAAATCTCAAGCCTCATCTTCAAGAATAATTTAAGCAAGTTTCCATATGCCTGAGTTACCTAAAAATTCCTGAAGCTTCAAAGTGTGAAAAAGAGAAAGTGTGAAAGCTCGTAAGTCGCGTTTGAGTGAACCAAGTGTTATAAAAACACAACGGATTATTTGTAAATTACACACACAATAAAACAAGTTTTAAAACCTATTTTTCTTATGAAAATATTTCTAAATTTGTTTGGAGTCGTGCCAGTTGAAATAGGACCTGTCAAAAAAGTTTTAGACAAATTTTTTATTAGCCAATCGATTGACACTTATACCCAATCGATTAAGTTTGTAGAAAAATCATCCCTAATCGTTTGTGACAACATCTTAAATAAGAGAAATGGATATATATATATATATATATATATATATATATATATATATATATATATATATATATATATATATATATATATATATATATATATATATATATATATATATATATATATATCATTTTGTTCCTTTATAAACATTCTGAACAATTAATTTGAGGCCTTCCAATCGATTGGATCAAGGTGCCAATCGGTTGGCACAATAAATTTGGCCAAGAAAAATCCTTTTTTGTGCTAACCTCTAGCCTAAAAATATAGGTCATTCCCTTAATGATTTCACATCCAAAATCGTGAGAATTCTCTCTCTCTCTCTCTCTCTCTCTCTCTCTCTCCAAAATATATATTTTTCAACTTTCTCTCTCATATTTTTAGTCGTAGCAGTTTGAGAAAGTTCTTTTGTTTGGCAAGGGATTATTTGTACTCTCGAAGAGAATTGTTGTAAATTCACCAAGGAATATTTTTACCTAGGTTGAATAATTTATCCATAATGGAGTGTTAGTTTTGGTTCAACGATAAATTTGATAAAAGCTTTGGTTTTTGGAATTTAAGTTCTAAGGAACCAGTTAGTTCCTAATTTAAAATCTTAATAAGGTTTGTGAATTAATGCCAATTTAAAAGCTCTATTTGGTTTGAGATTAACCCAATTCAAATCTCATACTAGTTCATGGTCAACCTACACAAAACCTCGATTCGGTTCGGGAGTTCAGCCAGGTTTAAAAGCCCATTCTCGTTCGAGACAATCTTATGGAAAACATTGATTTAGCTTTAGGAATAACACCTTCAAGTTGTTGTTGTTTGGAAGGAAGACTATTCACTACTCTCCGCAAGTTCGTGTTTGGAAGGAATACTAACCTCTTCTCTCTATTATTCATTTTTTGATTGGAAATTATCCTAAAACTTTATTTTTCCATGTAGAAGGTGGTTTCAGAGTTCAACCTATTAAAAACTCTTAAGAATTATTGGATACTCTCAAGATCAAATATTGGGAATGAGATTAAGTCTTCTTGATTGAACTTTTATAAATTCCTAGTGTCTTTTCTCTTTCCATTACTTTTATTTTGCGCAATTTAAATTTCCCGATGCTAAATTCTAACATGGTTTTTTTAATGTTTACAAACTATGAAAATTCCTAATGGTTTTCAAATCATAGTTTTTTGAAACTCACAATTCATCCCTCTTCTTGTGTGTGGAGTCACATCTCCAACACCAACAACAAACACAAAGTTTTTTTATCACTTGCAACTCCAACAAACCCAGAACAAAGAAACATAGACTATCAAACACCACAATAACTATTACCCTTTTCTCAACCCGAACATTCACACCGTCTCCATTCAACCAACCTTGCAACTGCCTGATCGATACCTCATCAACACAAACAACACAACCTAACTACAAAACAAGGACAACAAACTCAGGTATGCCAACATCAATCTGGGTCCAGAGAATTGGCGCCAATTACGAGACTTTCTTGACGCGTCAATCACTGAGGCTTCCTATAAAATACCTCAGGTGAAACAAACGAGACATGTATGAGAGATACAATTTCGAGGGTGCGGAACCGGTGGCCACTTGAATCAACCGAGTCATAATAAAAAATGTAAAAATTGTTCCACATGTAATCCAAATTTAATTATATAACTAGTATTTAATTTTTTTACTTTTGTTAAATTAATTAGATTAATTAACTTAATATAGACAAATGTTAATAATATAATTAATAATATTAATTATGTAATTATTTATTTTAATTTAAATAATTATTTGTATTAATTATGTAATTATATAATTATTTATATTATTTAATTATAATTAAATAAAATATTAATAATTAAAAACAAATAAAAAAACAAAATAAAAAACACTTTGATTCAATTGGTGCCCCATATTCATAATAGGTGGAGGCTTCAATTGGTATGACTTCTCTTTTTAATTGGTAGTTGAGGCGTCAATAGCATTAAAGCGTCCATTCTATACCATATTTGTTTGAAACATGGGTACTATAGGAAATATGGGGGAAACATGGCTAGTTTGGTACTAAATTTGAAAATTTTGGTTATTTGGTTAAAATTTTCCAAAGTTGAGAAAGAGAAAACATGGCTAGTTTGTTACTAAAGTTGAAAATTTTGGTTATTTGGTTAAAGTTTTCCAAAGTTGAGAAAGAGAGAGTTGAATGTAGGAATTAAAACCCGTATTTAACACATATTATGATTTCCTTTTAAGTAAAAAATTTAATTGGATATGTAATTGTATGATCTTGATCGAGACGATTATTATTCTATTGGAGAATAAAAAATAGTGATAATTGCATAAATTACGGTGGAGCGGAGCTTTCGATGCACTATGTCGATGTCACATCGTGGATAGTAGTTTTCGATCATGGTGCTTCTTGAATCAGAGGTATCAAAACATAACAGTTGACATCAAGACTCGTCAGACATGTTTGATTTTAGGTGAGTCTTTCAATAAGAGTGGCCAGCCTCAAAGGAGGTTCGTTCAAGTGTCGGGTGGAGTGTGTCGCTTTTGTTTTTCAAAAGCGTGATGGGAATGTGAGTATTAAATGAAATTGCATCATTGAAAAGTTTTAACTCTTTTCTTTGATATGTGACCTGAAAAGGTATGAGGTGACATGTCACAACTTTATGTGTACTACTCGATTATGGTTACCTTCTCCAGATGAAATCTGACTATTAATTTGTCCTTATTTCCCGCTTTCGATATGATATGTTTGATTGTCTTTGCGTATATAAAGATAGAGAGATCATGGGGAAACTTTTTATCCTTTTCGTAGATTGAGTTTCATCTGTCTCCTTGAGTTATTTCCCCCTTTATATGAGACCACTTGCTTTCTAGAGTAATTGTCTTTGCACGTTTATAATTTTAAGCATTAAAGCTTCAACTTTCAAGTTCCCTTCCTTATTTCAATGCTTTCTCCCTCATACTTCAAGGTACATTCTCTTCTCATCGGCTTTTATTCTAGTTTTTATCATATTTTCATTACGAGGTAACCCTATGATCATCGACTGATACTAGGAGGGTAGTGTTTCTTCATCTTTGAAAAAGGGAATGGAGCCGGAATGCATTCCTTCCAATTTGTTAGTGGGGGTCTTGAATCAAGCATCATCATTTTGAGTGATGATTTGAAGATGGAAGATTCGTCTGGAGAATCTTTGTCTGGTGAAGCTCTCTCTATGAATACTTTAGAGTCTTTGTTTCTTGTGAAATCTATAGGGGGTGAAAACCTTGCGAGAGACCGATGTCTCCTCCTATCTTGATTGAGGCATGAATAGAGGTTGTCCGTCAAAGGAAGGAACATGTCCTTCGCTTTTTCCAAACATACCAAGAGTCAACTGGTCATGAACCTAGTGACCTTGAAATTGCTCGTCATATAGAGTGCCAAAGGTGGCATTATTCCATGTCTTGGGTCAATCCACGTGATCATCATAGTGCTGATGTGTTTCCCCGTAAGGGTATTTGATTAACATAGTCGACAAATGAAAATAGATACCATTAGGTGGCTACCAAAATATTCAGTACTCCTTTAATCCTGGACACCGTCAAAGCCGTAACCTAGGCAAACATCACAGTTGGAAATTCCCTAAATTGGGCGATTATGCAAGTATATCCAGATGAGAGGGTATGCAGCTTTTTTGAGGATTACACATTTCCCTTATACGAGTGTCTCCTTACTAATTTTGGAACATGTCAGCCCTTCTCCGACTTTGAGGTGGTCGTGATGAACCATCTAAAATTTTACCCCTCGAAGCTTAGACCTTCATGGCGAAATTCTAGCTTTGTGCCAGGTAGAAGTCTTTAAAAGCTTTGTTGGGGCTCTTCTTCAAAATCTTATATGTAGCTTGTACTTCAATAGATGATGCTCGGGATCAAGGATTAATATCATTTTTTCTCCAAGTACCTCGGTTCAACTCTTTTGCTTTTGACTAGTGTGATTTTCTAGATCATTTATTGCTAAAACCCGCCACTTCTGAGGCGCATATGGCCATATTCTCATTTGGAGAGCGCCCATTATTACAGAGGTGGTTTATAGAAATATTGGTCAAGAGTTCATTTCTACCAGCTTATTCCTTCTTATCAGTCCCGACAAAATTCTATGTCTCTCTGGGAAGTGAAAATGAAAGAGAATTTACATATTTGGTATCAAGGACTCAGATATAAAGAAGATTTTGGTCCCGATGAAGTATTTTCTTTTCAGCAAAAGAAAAGGTAAATAGATACTCAGGCGATCATAGTGCCTCTAAACATTCTGAGAGACAAAAAATCTTTGGTGAAGATGGGGATCATGGCATCGTCTCCCTATTTTTAACCATGAAACTTGTACTTTCGCAAATAACATGAATCAATTGAGTCAATTGTAGAAAGCTGGGGTGCTTTCAAATGACCAAGGCCTTACTACTGGCTTATCTATTATGGTACCATAATCGCTTGTCTTTGCTTCTACTTCTGTTCTAGAGGCTCAGACTCTCGTTATGGTGATTGCATCTGAGGTAGATGAATCTATTGTGCCGGTTCCGACTCCGGAAATAGGTCACTAGGCTACTTCCACAACTAATTTATCTGCTCGAGGACTTCCCCTTCTCATTTTGCAGATGCTTATCGTACTTTATTTAGGGTCGAGTTCCTTGTTTCTTTTATATAGCTACTAGCCAAGACGATGTTATGGGCTCTAGTGAGCTTTCAAAGGAATTAGATAACCTGAGTGAGAGGTGCGAATTCCTTAAGAGGAAAAATTCCAATGCTGAGAAGGAATTGGATAAGCTTCAGGAAAATGATGTTTCTCTTAGATCCCTATAGAAATAGAATGATCGGTGTTGTACCCCAAAATTTTCCCTCCCATATTCTTCAAAGATTGCCAAGTCAAGCTTCAAATCTCCCCCAAGGGTTGCACAGTCAAAGATCTCCTATACAGTCAAGATTAGGGTTTGTGTTCTGATCAAGAAAATGAAGTGTCCAAAGGTCCAATCAAGCCTCACATGCTTACAAATATGGTCAAGTATCCTCATGTCAAGTTTCAAGACATTCAGCACAAAATTGCACAGTCAAAAACCCTAATTGCACTACAGTCAACTGTAGGGGCAAAATGGTCATTTGGCAGTCAAAAGTTCAAATTTTTGGTCAACATATCATTTTGAAGCCACAAACATCATTTGATCAATGCTTGTCATGATTCTCAAAGCTTGGCTCAAAAATCATCAAAATGCAAAAAGTTTCCTTATTTGGACAGCTGAAAAAGTCAACTGAAATTGACCAGGGCATAACTTTCACATGAATTATCAGAAAAATTCCATCCAAAGCTCATTTTGAATAGAAAGACATTTCCTACAACTCATCTTCATACTTCAAGTCCAAGAAATGCTCTCACAAAAAGTTATCAATTTCAACATTATAGGTCATTTTCAAAAGTCAACAAAAAGGGACTTTAAGTCAAAGGCCATAACTTGAGATTGGTAAAGCAAAATGACATGGTACCAAAGGCATTGGTTAGAGGACTCAAAGACCTTTCCAAAATGTCCAAGAACATGAGAAAAGCTTAAAAATTGAGCAAGTTATGCCTAGTGGAAGTTGGGAAATTTTTGGATATTTTGAAAAGTCAACATTGATTCAAATGACCTAAAATTGCTAATGGGCCCATTTTCCTTCCACAATTCATCATTCTAAGCATGTGCACGACCACTTGGCCCAAAGGGAAGTATTTTCTCATTTTTTATTTATTTATTTGAATTTTTATTTATATTAATTCATTTAAATCATTTAAATATATGAAAAATATTTAACTTAACCTAACCAATCTTTTTATACATGTTTTAGCCTCAAGATTTCGTGTAGATGCAGATAAGGAAATATTTGGAGAGATTGACATGATTGAGAACAAAGAACACATGGAAAAGATTGAAAAAGATCCTTAAAAATCAAATTTTCAAAAACCATCATTGTATTGGATTTGTTCTACTTTTCTTGACCTAATGGACTCACTACATATGCTAGAACACAACCCTAATGGGGAGACACTGAGCTGCGCAGAAAGGCATCAACAAAACTTGAAATTTTCTCTAAAAAAGTCAAAACTGAAAGTTCACTTCCAAGGCGATTCAAGACCTAATTCTTGTTCCATTAGCTTGCTCAAGTGTTACTGAACGTGTTCCAATCAATATCATTCCTCAAAGCTTAAAGAATTGGTATATTGAACCTGAACTGTGCATGAAAAATTTCAGAATCGTGCATATCAATCCATGCATTCTTTGAGAATTTTAAAGTTTGATTCATGTTAATTACTTTGTTCTGAAGCTAACCCAATGTTTTGATTGAATTATTATGCACTGTGTACGATTTTGCCATGACTGTTTTCTAGGGTTTACAAAGCTTCAAATTAGGGATTTTGAAACGAGGAAAAATTAGCCCTCAAGACTACCACCATTAGAATCAGTGCATCTGGACGAATCTAAACCCACCCTCGCGCCCAATTTATGGACGTTCCATGCCTAATCGCTATTTTCTTGTAGGACGTCTTAGGCAACGCGTGAAAACCGTTGCCACTGTTTTGTGTATTTCAGGAAAAAAAGAAACACGCGAAGAAGATGGTATCGTGGCCATCAATGATTGGACGGTTTGAAATTCGCGCGCTTTAACCCACTAATGCCTTGGCTTTCTTTTATATTATTTGTGCGTTATTAATATATTGAATGTGTAAACTGGCTCAGCTGGCAGAATGTAGTGATGTTAACCCTCATGACCTGGGTTCGAGTCCCAGGTCTACGTTAATTTCCATATTATTTTGCAATACATATTCCTATGCAGTTTCAAAGGTGGAGCGCACCATACATCCTCCAGATCAAATCGCCCACGTGCCTAGTGGAATCAAACCAAAGGCTGAGATTGAAGGGACATCATAGGCCCTGGTCAAAGGTGCCACATAGTGTCTGGAAAAGTCAACGAACTTGGGCCAGACCTCCACTTTGGGGACTACCACCCCCTAGGTTTGCATATTTTTCATTCTTCCTTATTTTTTTATTTATTTAAATCTTTTACTTTTAATTATTATTTGTTTAAATTAATTAATTATTTCTACAAAATATAAAAAAATGCATAAAAATCAGAAAAGATAAAAAATATAATAAATATTTTATTTTTATATTTCTTGTAAATAAATGCATGTAAATTATTTAGTTTTAAATTAGGTTGCAATTTTAATTCTTTTCATAATAAAATCTAAAAAATGTAGAACTAGGTTTAATTAATTCCTTTTTAATTTTTCTTTTTCATAATAATATTATTTAATTTATTTATTCTCATAATCAAATTTGCATGTAAATTAATTAGGGTTTAATTTAGGTTAAAAAATTCAATATTTGCTTAAATAAATTAAAATAAAATAGAATTAGGGTTAGCGTTTAATTGCAATTAATTTTTTCTATTAAATCTTAAAATACATAAAAATACCAAAAAAAAACAAAAACAATTTCTTTTCTTAATTAATTAATTTATGTAATTTTAATATTTTGCAAAAGGGTCCAACGCCCTCGTTTCGTTCTTAATTTCTTGTTTATTCGCATATTTATTTTATGTCATTTAAATAATTATGTACCTCTCCCGAAGCCTTGTAATTACTTCTCGCACCTTTCAATTTATTTATTTTTCTGTCAAATCGGGTCCTGGTTAATTTTGGCGATGTGGACCCGCGCCATTTGTAATAGCTTTAGATTTACTTTTCCTCGCAAATATTTTAACTGTTAAACAAAGCATGCAAGAATGAATGGCCTTAAATAAAAACAAGCGTAGAACACCAATAACATGACAAGATAAATGCAAACGAAAACGACACACGAATCGCACACACCACCCCTAGGGTACGCCTCACTGTTGCCTTGCCTCGAAAGGTGATCGTCGAGTAGAGGATGTCTTAGTAAGTCCTCATGATCCGGGAACCTGGCATGAGGGTAGCTTCTAAGGTGTCTTCCCATTGCTCTGGTGATCACCACGTCCCTAACCTCGAATTGACCCGAACACCTCCAACGGTGGTGCTACCTACCTCTCAATGGTGGGATGGCACTACTTTAAAGGACATTTACACAGACGAATTCCTTAGGGTAGGTAGACGACTCTAGATACTTGCTCTAATTTCAAAACAAATCAAAAAATACTTTTCACACCAACACATTTTCAAAAAGCTTTCGAAAGCATTTTTCAAACACTCTTGAGGACTGATACAAGAGTCGAACTGAAATCTTTAAACGAAACTTTTTCAAACCCACTCACAATTGAAAAGCAAACATTTTGAAAACACAAATGAGCAAGTATCTAAGAGCCCATGGATAACCATGGATAGAAAGGGTGCTAACACCTTCCCTTTCTATAACCTACCTCCCGAACCGAGAGCAATCTCTTTAAGGAATTTTTCTGTGCTTTTGTCCTTTCCATTTGGAGAAAATAAAAGACGGTGGCGACTCTTGCTTCCGCGACATTTCGCGAACCAGCGTTAAACAGTCAGTTCCAGATCCACCGATCACAGAACTGGCGACTCTGCTGGGGACCTTTTAAAGTGGGGTGTACCTTAGAGCTAGCTCATAACTGTGTTTTCAATTGTTTTCCTTGTGTGCTTTAAATTGTGGGACTGTCTTGGGAGTTCTATAGATCCTAAACCCGGATCTGGGGGATACCTTCTTAGAAAGTAGCAACAAGGCTGTGAGGGAACTGTGCGGGGTATACCGACATGGTTGAAACAGTCTGCTACGTTGATGTGGCACTTTGGTGTGTACCAGTAACCCTTGAGTTCAGTCAAGGAGAGTACGGGGCCTCCGCGTGGTGTCGTGAAGCATCAACAGACCTTAGGAACCTTAATTGAACTATCTTGGCCTCTTTAGGGTAGTGAGATAACTGACTTTGGTGCAGTCCGAGGTTGGTTGATACTCGATACTACACTCAATTGAGGGTTGCTTTCCTGGAATATTTCGGTTGCCAGTTCAGTGGCTAAATCGAAACGATGAACAATGAAAGCAATCCCGTGAAATTGGGAACCTTAGAACCCGGTTACTTTGATTAGGACAGGTTAAACCCACCAACTTCAAGAGGGTACTACCCAGACCCCATGCTGGCCTAAACTCTAAGGGTTTCTCTTGTGTGACTTGTGTGCCTTCATACTTGATTACTTGCATGTTTTTTTTGTCTGACACTTGAGCTTCTTGCAGGTTTTGTTTGTAGGACTCATAACAGGGTATCCTAAGTTCTTGCAGGTTTTGGTTTGCAGTCCTTAATTGGGACTCGTAACAGGGTTACATACACTACCCCATGCATAGCATAACATCATACCATTGCATACATCCTAACCCATTTCAAGGATCTCAAGGGCTTGTGATGCAGGTCATGGTGAATCAACTATCCCAGCAAAGGGCAAAGAGGATCTATTTTCCTCTAGACAAGGTTGTCAGGGGCTATGACCCACTTGATATGGTGAGCCTTGACTCCTGAAGAAGGTTCCCCTAACCAAGGTTGTTTGGAAATCAAAACCAGGCATGATGATTAAAGTCAGGGGCTATGACCCACTGGATATGGTGAGCCTTTGACCCTTTGACGAAGGACTCTCAACAACATGAAGTACCTTCAATCAAGTTACCAGTTCTCAACTCTCACAAGTTTCTCTGTTTACCCCGCGAGGCCCTTGAAATCATTGCATGCACATCATACATATCATTGCATAACAGGTACCCTTTCTCTGCAGGTTACTTACCTTCTTCGCTGTTTATTTCAGCAGTCTCGTCATGAATCCTGAATCCTCAACCGAGCACACTATCAAGGCCCTCCAGGCTTAGAACGCCCAATTCCAAGGGCTGATCATGAATTTGACCCAGGGGCAACAAGATCTGAAGGCTCTGCTCTTGAAGAAGGAAAAGAAGAAGAAGAGGACTGTTTTGTTGAACCCTAGACGCAGATCTGGGAACACACTGCAGACTGAAACTGAAAGGACTACTCCATCTGTGGGGAAAAGCAGTCATCAAGAGGAAAGGGTTCCCAGTCCAGTGGTCTCCGACAATGAGACAGATTTCAACGACGAACAGTACCCTCCGGCTGAGGATAGGTACAAACAGTTGGAAGACCGGCTAAGTGCTATGGAGATACAAAAAGTGCCTGGCCTGGACTTCGAGGATCTAGGTCTGTCTTCTGGGGTAGTGATCCCGCACAAATTCAAGGCACCTGCCTTTGCAAAGTACGACGGGGCATCCTGTCCAAAGCTGCATCTCAGGTCATACATGAGGAGGATCCAGCCCTACACGGCCGACAGGAACTTATGGATCCACTTTTTCCAGGAGAGTCTTTCAGGGACTCAGCTTGACTGGTTCTATCAACTGAATGGAGTCAACATCCGTACCTGGGAAGACTTAGCCACTGCATTCTACAAGCAGTACCAGTACAATGCCGACCTCGCTCCCACGCGCACTCAGCTTCAGGGGATGTCTATGGGTACGGGTGAAGGTTTCAAAGAATATGCCCAAAAATGGAGGGACCTTGCTGGAAGGGTACAACCACCTCTGACTGACCGCGAGCTCGTCGACATGTTCTTGGGGACCCTGTCTGGTCCATTCTTCAACCACCTGATTGGGAATTCTGCTGTTGGATTTACAGATTTAGTCTTGACCGGGGAAAGAATAGAAGCTGGCATCAAGTCAGGGAAAATACATAATGGTGATTCCTCGAACACTGAGAAGAAACCATCCAAGAGAGAATCTAGTGCGGTCAACGCAGTAGTTATGGTAAAGCCGGTCGGTGCTCCTCAGCGTCACCATCAACAAAGAGAAGAAAGACCTAAGAGGCAATTTACTCCCCTCGGCATGACCTTGTCACAGATATTGCCACAGCTACTGGAAACTAAGTTGGTAACTCTCATGGATCCCCCGAAGAATCCTAACAGGACACCTTCAAGGTACAATCCCAATGCTCGCTGCGCCTATCATTCCGACAGCCCGGGACATGCTACAGATGACTGTTGGACTTTGAGAAACAGGGTTCAAGATCTGATTGACGCAAAGGAAGTCCAGCTCGACTCTCCAGAGGCTCCCAATGTGATCACTGCTCCCTTGCCAAAATATGGCTAGGATTGTTTTTTGTTCGTTCGAATGTTCAATTTGTGATTTTCTTTCGATTGTTCAAACATTTATTTCATGTCAAACTTGGTTATTTCATTAATGCATTACACATGTCTGTTTTGAAGTAATTATTTCGTATCCACTATATGCAAACTGTTTTCATATTTTTGTGATATCAACTCTTGATCTAAAATTCTAAGCCTCTTGAGGGAGGATGACGAAAACGATACCACGATGTACAATATGCTTTTGAACAGACCCCGCTGATGAGGTACAGGCATTGTTTCAATCCCTAAACACTGGAGTTATAAGGAAGATAATCCCTCGTTAACCCCTCTGAGCCAAAGAAGTAGGAGTTTTTCTTTTCGAAATTTAAAACCCTTAATCATAACCAGGGGCAGGGTAGTCTCTCAGTTGATCCAAGTGCATAACGAACAGCATCAAAAGAGGTCCTTACAAAACAAAGAAAGACAGTGATGGTTCCGAATAATCAATAAAGAAAGGCAGTCATTATCTCAAAAAATAAAAAACCCATTAAGTCAAAACCCATGAAGGAGACTTACAAAACTGGGGCATCCCGCTGATTGTAATTCCAAAAAAAGAAACAGTTCAGGCAAAAAGAAAGGGATAACAAAAATCAAGAAAGAGGTCTTACAAACCCTCAACAAAAAAGGAATGACTGCCTATTCAAAATAAGTTATCAACATCCGAATCATCACCGGAAAATCAGAGCAAAGACTCAAACAAGGTCTAACGTATGATCAACTGAGTTTAGGTTTGGAGAACATCACGAAGAGCGGGTGGGTATAAATAATTTAAGCCTTTATCCTTTGTTTCTTAAACCGTGAACCAGGCCACGTTATAACCCTTAAAAGTCCTAGCTGAAGCATGGGTTAGTTCGAAAGCATAATGTTACGAAAGGTATCCTGACTCCTTAAGGCTTGCGGTAAAATAACGAGTTGATATCACCGTTTACAAAAGAACTCATTTGTTTTATGGAAAAATGCATTTTCAAAATCTTCAAGACAAACATAAGCTTTGCATTTTTTATATAACATTGTTTGCATATGACTATTTGTTTGAACAACAGGGAAATTCGCACGATGAATACCTAGTGAACAAAAGCACTTCCAATCAAGGGGCAGACGTGATTATTGTCCATCATCTGGGGCAGTCCAATCAAGATTCGGAGAATCTCTCAAGGCCAAATAGCCTGGGGAAAATCTCCGCCTGAGTCACTTGGGGCATTCCAACAACGAGTCTTGCCTGATCAAATACCTTCTGGTGGCATGACAAAACACTTCTAACAGGGGCAACTCCCTACTTTCTGAGAATGTACATAGTCGAAAAGATACTACGCAAAATCAAAGACCCGCTAGGTTGACATACCTAGGCAAAAATAAGGGCTTCCCGACGAACAAAAAGGGTTCGGGCAAAATGAAGGGATGAAATGAAAAAATCTGTACACCCGGCAAGTCGAAAACCTGAAAAGGCGGCTTGGGCAAAAATGGGTATCCCGGTGGACTGAAAACCCGAAAGGGCAGTCCAGGTAAAAGTTAGGGATCAAAGCGTACGACTATGTCCTGTCATCTTATCACTTGCCTACCTGAAGAAGGTTTGACCTTCAACAATTATCAGCATCCCACAGGCTCCTTCCCCATAGAAACAGGGGCAATAATGGGTGGTCTAAGCAATCTGATTGTTCTGTCCTCCAAAGGATCGAGGTAAGGTTCCGTTGAAGAACATAACCAATACGGTTCAAACTTCCCCAGGAGAGTCCAATCTAGTTCCCCAGGAAAGTTGGAATCTATCTCCCCAAGTAGTAAGCTTATCCCCATTAGATTCTGGAAGCTTATCCTCGCAAAGCACGAACGCGTCCTCCGGCTTTATTCTAAGAGTTATTTCCTTACCAGGATATAATTGGGTTATCCTTAGCTAAAAGCCACGGAAAGATCGTCCTCGACGAAGCCTTCTTATCCCCAGCGAAGTCTATCAATACTTCCAACACAACAAGAGTATCCCCAGCAAGTTATTATCAGCAAACTCAGCAAAGTACCTCTCTCCCCACAGAGTATTGCTTCCCAGCAAGGTCGCTAGAGTACTTTTCTCCCCGCATAATTTTCCATTCGTCGAGTTTATTCCTCAACGGAGTCATTTTCTCCTACCGGTATTCTTGCAATTATCATCCCCAGCGAAAGTAAAAGCTTATTCTTCAACATCAGCCCAGGATATGACTTCCCGGCACCCGTCAAGGATTTACTTTCCTAGACGAAAACATACATTCATAAAACATCACATACATCATTATAGCATGCATAGACGCATTATATCATACGAATCTCATTTATGTTGAGAACATCATTGCTTGATCCATATCATGCATTGCATATGACTGACCTTTACCTTTCAGGAAAGATGCAGTTGAAATTCTCAATCATATTTCAAGACCTAGACCGGTTCAGTTAATCGACTCCAAAGATTTCTTATCCAGTCCAAGGCCTTCTCTAGTCCAGCTAAATCGACTCCCAACAGATTTTTTCTGATAAAGACTCAGTAGAAGTTATCCCAGATGGTTCCCTCTCTGACGGTGAGTGAGGCGATCATTCCTTTCCTACGGTTCCCTCTCCGACGGTGAGTGAGGTGGTAAGTCCTTTTCAGATGTTTCCCTCTCCGACGGTGAGTGAGGTGATAATCTCCTATGGTTCCCTCTCCGACGGTGAGTGAGGTGATAATCTCCTATGGTTCCCTCTCCGACGGTGAGTGAGGTGGTAATCCCTTTTCAGATGGTTCCCTCTCCGACGGTGAGTGAGGTGATAATCTCCTATGGTTCCCTCTCCGACGGTGAGTGAGGTGGTAAGTCCTTTTCAGATGTTTCCCTCTCCGACGGTGAGTGAGGTGATAGTCTCCTATGGTTCCCTCTCCGACGGTGAGTGAGGTGGTAAGTCCTTTTCAGATGTTTCCCTCTCCGACGGTGAGTGAGGTGATAGTCTCCTATGGTTCCCTCTCCGACGGTGAGTGAGGTGGTAAGTCCTTTTTAGATGTTTCCCTCTCCGACGGTGAGTGAGGTGATAGTCTCCTATGGTTCCCTCTCCGACGGTGAGTGAGGTGGTAAGTCCTTTTCAGATGTTTCCCTCTCCGACGGTGAGTGAGGTAATAATTCCTTTTCTATGGTCCCCTCTCCGACGGTGAGTGAGGCGATAATTCCTTTTCAGATGGTTCCCTCTCCGACGGTGAGTGAGGTGATAATTCCTTTCAGATTATAATTGTCTATGGTTCTCTTCCCGATACTGCAAAGATGGTAATTCCCGCCAAGATTTTCTCAACGAGCGTTGTTGAAGTTAAAATCACCCAAGGTTCTCTTACCATTCATGCTAAGGTAGCAACCATCCCTGGTTCATTCATCATCTTTTGAAGCTCCAGACCCAGCTCCTGTAACCAGTCAGGACATATCTATGCCAAGCATCTGAAACCAGCTCCTGCAACATGTCAGGTACTCATGTTTCTTTTGCAGGTATACAGGTTCTCGCTAAGGAATCTCTTATGCAATCAACACCCAGATGGCATCTATAAGCCCATCATCCTATTCATCAAATCTCCAAATGGCATCTGTAAGCCCATTCCCATCATCACTGCTATTATGTGAGCGCAAATTTCTGGGCACTCTAGTGTTCAATCATCTTCTACCCTCGGATTACGAAAGGCACGTCCGCCAATCTGCATCCTCAGGTCTAAGAAGATTGAACAGGGGCAACTATTGTACCCCAAAATTTGCCCTCCCATATTCTTCAAAGATTTGCCAAGTCAAGCTTCAAATCTCCCCCAAGGGTTGCACAGTCAAAGATCTCCTATACAGTCAAGATTAAGGTTTGTGTTCTGATCAAGAAAATGAAGTGTCCAAAGGTCCAATCAAGCCTCACATGCTTACAAATATGGTCAAGTATCCTCATGTCAAGTTTCAAGACATTCAGCACAAAATTGCACAGTCAAAAACCCTAATTGCACTACAGTCAACTGTAGGGGCAAAATGGTCATTTGGCAGTCAAAAGTTCAAATTTTTGGTCAACATATCATTTTGAAGCCACAAACATCATTTTATCAATGCTTGATCATGATTCTCAAAGCTTGGCTCAAAAATCATCAAAATGCAAAAAGTTTCCTTATTTGGACAGTTGAAAAAGTCAACTGAAATTGACCAGGGCATAACTTTCACATGAATTATCAGAAAAATTCCATCCAAAGCTCATTTTGAAGAGAAAGACATTTCCTACAACTCATCTTCATACTTCAAGTCCAAGAAATGCTCTCACAAAAAGTTATCAATTTCAACATTATAGGTCATTTTCAAAAGTCAACAAAAAGGGACTTTAAGTCAAAGGCCATAACTTGAGATTGGTAAAGCAAAATGACATGGGACCAAAGGAATTGGTTAGAGGACTCAAAGACCTTTCCAAAATGTCCAAGAACATGAGAAAAACTTAAAAATTGAGCAAGTTATGCCTTGTGGAAGTTGGGAAATTTTTGGATATTTTGAAAAGTCAACATTGATTCAAATGACCTAAAATTGCTAATGGGCCCATTTTTCTTCCACAATTCATCATTCTAAGCATGTGCACGACCACTTGGCCCAAAGGGAAGTATTTTCTCATTTTTTATTTATTTATTTGAATTTTTATTTATATTAATTCATTTAAATCATTTAAATATATGAAAAATATTTAACTTAACATAACCAATATTTTTATACATGTTTTAGCCTCAAGATTTCGTGTAGATGCAGATAAGGAAAGATTTGGAGAGATTGACATGATTGAGAACAAAGAACACATGGAAAAGATTGAAAAAGATCCTTAAAAATCAAATTTTCAAAAACCATCATTGCATTGGATTTGTTCTACTTTTCTTGACCTAATGGACTCACTACATATGCTAGAACACAACCCTAATGGGGAGACACTGAGCTGCGCAGAAAGGCATCAACAAAACTTGAAATTTTCTCTAAAAAAGTCAAAACTGAAAGTTCACTTCCAAGGCGATTCAAGACCTAATTCTTGTTCCATTAGCTTGCTCAAGTGTTACTGAACGTGTTCCAATCAATATCATTCCTCAAAGCTTAAAGAATTGGTATATTGAACCTGAACTGTGCATGAAAAATTTCAGAATCGTGCATATCAATCCATGCATTCTTTGAGAATTTTAAAGTTTGATTCATGTTAATTACTTTGTTCTGAAGCTAACCCAATGTTTTGATTGAATTATTATGCACTGTGTACGATTTTGCCATGACTGTTTTCTAGGGTTTACAAAGCTTCAAATTAGGGATTTTGAAACGAGGAAAAATTAGCCCTCAAGACTACCACCATTAGAATCAGTGCATCTGGACGAATCTAAACCCACCCTCGCGCCCAATTTATGGACGTTCCATGCCTAATCGCTATTTTCTTGTAGGACGTCTCAGGCAACGCGTGAAAACCGTTGCCACTGTTTTGTGTATTTCAGGAAAAAAAGAAACACGCGAAGAAGATGGTATCGTGGCCATCAATGATTGGACGGTTTGAAATTCGCGCGCTTTAACCCACTAATGCCTTGGCTTTCTTTTATATTATTTGTGCGTTATTAATATATTGAATGTGTAAACTGGCTCAGCTGGCAGAATGTAGTGATGTTAACCCTCATGACCTGGGTTCGAGTCCCAGGTCTACGTTAATTTCCATATTATTTTGCAATACATATTCCTATGCAGTTTCAAAGGTGGAGCGCACCATACATCCTCCAGATCAAATCGCCCACGTGCCTAGTGGAATCAAACCAAAGGCTGAGATTGAAGGAACATCATAGGCCCTGGTCAAAGGTGCCACATAGTGTCTGGAAAAGTCAACGAACTTGAAGGTTATTGGGCTCAGATTTCTTGGGCCAGACCTCCACTTTGGGGACTACCACCCCCTAGGTTTGCATATTTTTCATTCTTCCTTATTTTTTTATTTATTTAAATCTTTTACTTTTAATTATTATTTGTTTAAATTAATTAATTATTTCTACAAAATATAAAAAAATGCATAAAAATCAGAAAAGATAAAAAATATAATAAATATTTTATTTTTATATTTCTTGTAAATAAATGCATGTAAATTATTTAGTTTTAAATTAGGTTGCAATTTTAATTCTTTTCATAATAAAATCTAAAAAATGTAGAACTAGGTTTAATTAATTCCTTTTTAATTTTTCTTTTTCATAATAATATTATTTAATTTATTTATTCTCATAATCAAATTTGCATGTAAATTAATTAGGGTTTAATTTAGGTTAAAAAATTCAATATTTTCTTAAATAAATTAAAATAAAATAGAATTAGGGTTAGCGTTTAATTGCAATTAATTTTTTCTATTAAATCTTAAAATACATAAAAATACCAAAAAAAAAACAAAAACAATTTCTTTTCTTAATTAATTAATTTATGTAATTTTAATATTTTGCAAAAGGGTCCAACGCCCTCGTTTCGTTCTTAATTTCTTGTTTATTCGCATATTTATTTTATGTCATTTAAATAATTATGTACCTCTCCCGAAGCCTTGTAATTACTTCTCGCACCTTTCAATTTATTTATTTTTCTGTCAAATCGGGTCCTGGTTAATTTTGGCGATGTGGACCCGCGCCATTTGTAATAGCTTTAGATTTACTTTTCCTCGCAAATATTTTAACTGTTAAACAAAGCATGCAAGAATGAATGGCCTTAAATAAAAACAAGCGTAGAACACCAATAACATGACAAGATAAATGCAAACGAAAACGACACACGAATCGCACACACCACCCCTAGGGTACGCCTCACTGTTGCCTTGCCTCGAAAGGTGATCGTCGAGTAGAGGATGTCTTAGTAAGTCCTCATGATCCGGGAACCTGGCATGAGGGTAGCTTCTAAGGTGTCTTCCCATTGCTCTGGTGATCACCACGTCCCTAACCTCGAATTGACCCGAACACCTCCAACGGTGGTGCTACCTACCTCTCAATGGTGGGATGGCACTACTTTAAAGGACATTTACACAGACGAATTCCTTAGGGTAGGTAGACGACTCTAGATACTTGCTCTAATTTCAAAACAAATCAAAAAATACTTTTCACACCAACACATTTTCAAAAAGCTTTCGAAAGCATTTTTCAAACACTCTTGAGGACTGATACAAGAGTCGAACTGAAATCTTTAAACGAAACTTTTTCAAACCCACTCACAATTGAAAAGCAAACATTTTGAAAACACAAATGAGCAAGTATCTAAGAGCCCATGGATAACCATGGATAGAAAGGGTGCTAACACCTTCCCTTTCTATAACCTACCTCCCGAACCGAGAGCAATCTCTTTAAGGAATTTTTCTGTGCTTTTGTCCTTTCCATTTGGAGAAAATAAAAGACGGTGGCGACTCTTGCTTCCGCGACATTTCGCAAACCAGCGTTAAACAGTCAGTTCCAGATCCACCGATCACAATCGGTATGTACGTCCGTCCATTTTAGATGCTCGGATAGAGGAGTTGAACGATTCCCTTGTTGGTGGAAAGACACACAGTGATAAGGTTCCTAAAGATGTGGCTGAAGCATGTTGAGCGTTCAAAATGAATCATAAAGTTCTTCAGTAGAGGAAGGATGATCGAACCAGTGCCTTTAAAAGTCTTGAAGAGGAGGTGGTTGTTGCTTGACAGAAATCTCTGTAATCCCTTGAGTATGTAGTAGAGGCTATGGGTGGCAAAATGGGTCGGACCCGTCAGGCCGGCCCATTTGACCCACCATTTTGGTGGGATGGGATGAGGTTTTCAGTTCGAAACCTTAGGTTGGCCTTCCCCGCCTTCCCCGCTTTAAAAAGAAGGCTGAGGCAGGGCAGGTTTTTCCCGCAGGTATTTTGTTAAAAAAAAATATTTTTTCCTTGGAATTAAAACAACTTTAACTATAAAAACAACACTCTTCTCTTAGGATTATGTTGATTGATTTGCATTCTAAATTATTATAATTGTAAGGTTTTTTCTATAACTTTCTAATACATACGTTTGTTGGAAAAACTTGAAATAAAAGAAAAAATTTACGGAATGAAGAACTATTAAGTTGTCAATATATTAACTCACATGTTTTCTTTAGAAAGAGATGTTGATTTTACGAAAATGAAGGATTTGATTAGTGTATACATGTGAAAAATTTAGGATTTAACTATTGAGAAATCAATTAATATATGAGTCTATATGATGTAAACAGTAAGAAAGTCAGGGGCCGATATTTTATATACTAGTATTTTATGTACTTTGATGTTTTATGCACTATAACTGCTGTCATTGTTTGTCTTGTGCAAATTATTAATTTAATTTTTTTAGTAGTTAGTTTTTAAATAGGATTAGTATGATATGTGTTGTGTTATTTATATACTTATTTTGATACGTTTTTTTAAAGTGCACGAGTCAACTTTGTTATGTTTTTCTTGTAATTGATCTTTATTTATTTTATTTTATGAACTTTTTGGATTATGTGTTGTTAAAAAATATCTTTTGTTCCCCTCTTTGATAATGGTTAAATTTTTTGTAAATTATGTGATAAATTAAATTATAAAATTATAAAATTGGTGGGCTGGCCTGCCAACCCTTTAGTAAATGGGGTGGGCTTGACTTTTGAACTCAGACGCCTAAGTTGGCCCGTCCCGCCCTACTTTTGGACGAGCTTAAACAGGGTGGGCCTATACAGGGTGGGCCTCCCACATTGCCACCCAAGTAGAGGCCTTGAGCAGGGCCTGAGATGAAATGTTGGAGCAAGCTTTGACATTATATTCAAGCCTCGCTATCACCACTGGCTAGCTGAACCCTTTAGCAGATTCTCATGAGAAGGATATCATATATGGTCTTGGTTTTTAAATCAGGGTGTTGATGTTTGAGCATCGTTTTTTTGTTTTTATTTTTTATTTTCTCATTTAATATTTGATCGGTCATTTATGACTTGGTTTATAAATAATATTTTTATATATGTATTTATGTTATTAACTTTCGGTGCTTGTGCATTTTGGTATAATATTGCTCCTTTTTAAACTGTCGTCATTGTTTAGCTCGGATCCGAGGAGAATTAGAATCCAAGGATAGCTAAAGAATTCTTTGGAATCCTACAATTTTCATCATTTGTTTGTTGTAGAAAGCAATAAATAATAGTTGCTTAAAGTGTAAATGACCTTAAGTATTTTGCAGAGATGTGCATAAATGTTATGCTCAGAAGTGTGTTGCGTTAAGATGTAAACGATGTCTCGATATAATGTCGAGGTAGAAGTGCATGCTTCTGCTTGAAATGTGCTTGCATAGAGGAAGAATTTTTGCAGTTTGAATTATATGTATGTTAGATTGAAAATAGTGCAACATGAGCTCGGCAATAAGCATTAATGCTCTCCGTTGTACTTTTAAGTATTTTACGTTGGACCAGCTAGACGCGTCTATGCCTTAATCATACTTACATGGATAAGTTATAAGTCTGATTAATCATGGTGGTGTTTCAAATTATATTTACAGACGAGGGACATGAAACTCTCTATATGCAACCATGTTTTGAACTACGCTTTGTGTCACATATAATCATACATGGCCAAAGGTAGAGGATCTTCATCTCTGCAATTAAGGAGATAGCTCAGATCGAGGTGGACGTCTCTAGGCTTCACCATGCTCGCCCTTGAATTGGATAGACCCAGAGGGATGGGATGCGTCAACTACGTGTGAAAGTGTGTATTTTTTTTACAATAGCTATTTGAATGTTGTATTTGGATATGTAAAGCATCACAGATAGATCTTCTGGGGGAATTGATTGTTGTATTTGGACATGCAAAGCTTATAAGACAACTCCTTGAACCCTAAAGGCGTATGGGGCGCTGTTGGGGGGAATATATCATTGTATTCGATGTTCAAAGTGAATCGGACAACACGCCTTAATTTTGAAGTCTCATGAGACATTGTGAGAAATTGATTGTTGTAGCTGGATGCATGAAGTGTATCCAGCAACACCCTAGGATCCTTAAGACCGGCATAAACTCTCCTTATTGTTCCTCAGTTTGCTGCAACGTGCATTTGTATTTTGGTGCTCTAAAAAGGGGACAAGGTAGAAAAAAAGACCAAAATCTCATTAGGATTATCAGTGACATCCTCTTCAATAACTTCCTTTTCAAAGACCTTGTTTCTTATCAAAACAATACCCTCCTTGATGGCAGTCTTCTTCACAACAATTTTCTTTCCTTTTCTAGTAGACTTTTTTCCTTTGAAATTCTTATCTTCTTACTTAGAGTGAAAAACTTCTTAGTGGTAGTTTTCTCAGGGTTCAATATAGACTTTTTCTTCTCATCTGTCCACTTGGACCTTTTTGGAGTCCTTTAAAATGCTTCAGCATCAACATCAACAAGAACTATATCTTTAACATTGTCATTGACATCTAGTATCTTATCATTTTTATCTTAATCTAACACATATTCCTCAGATTCTTTAAGAATTTCATGGATGTCACGAAAATATTTCTCTTTATTTTTATGATTTTTCTTAACATCAAAAACCTCAGCTATGGATCTATGTGCTTTTAGGTTTAAAGTTGATAATCCCGCAAAAGATCTAGTCTGAAGTTTTGATGATGACAACATCAATAGTTGCTAATGTTGAAGTCAATGGAGATAAATTTCAACTCTTTGATGATGGTGATTCAACTAGAAAAATATTTGAACCCTCACCAAGGAAAAAAGACTTAAGACTAAAGTTCTTATACAATCGATGTATTTGGAAAAAGAATCTTGGAAGCCTCTGAGTATTGAAAGAGAGAAACTCTAAAAGCTCGACAGGTCGT
Source organism: Vicia faba (assembly GCA_948472305.1). NCBI lineage: Eukaryota > Viridiplantae > Streptophyta > Magnoliopsida > Fabales > Fabaceae > Vicia > Vicia faba. The sequence goes on from CATIWC010001712.1 coordinate 130,189, forward strand.
GTCTGTTTGAGTGACCATAGTTTTGCAAAAGTAAGGAATCAACTCCTAAGTTCTAATGAAAATCACACTCACACACACTTAAAAGTCACTTTCTAACCTTTTTACATCTTAAAAATGTTATTAAGACTACGCCAAATAATTAAGAAATTTTCCAATATCTTTTTTAAAAAAATTTGAACTACCTAATCAATTGTGGTTTTAAGCCAATTGATGGGAAAAACTCTTTGAACCATCCAATAGATTGGAGTGTTAAGCCAGTCGATTGGAAATTTTTTCTCAACTAGCCATTAGATCGGGGCATTAAACCAATCGATTGGAGAGAGCCTAAATGACTAACCAAATGATTAGGAAAACATCTTAATAACTTGTAACGTCTCTCTATCAAATATTTCCGTATTGTGCAACGAAATTGATTACAATGACTCATCCAATCAATTGGATTAATATGTCAATTGATTGACTCGTCAAATTTGCCAATACATCATTTTCTTTTTTGGTTTTCATTATCCTATATAAATGAGGGTCTCCTCCAATTCATTTCACACCATTTTCTCTTAATTTTACATTTTCTTTCGAATTTATCTCTATTTTCTCTCCTTTTATCTCTAGAATTAATTTTCTTTCACTTAATTTGCCATAGTACTTTTGAGTGGAACTTTACTTGTGAGGATGTTTTCTTGGTAGTGATTTTACTTTATTCTTAGGAGTGTGATATTATTGATAAAATTGAATATGGTCTGTGAGATAAAACAGTCATAAAATCTCTATCTTTGTTTCTTAAACTTTACTGAAAAAGTTTTGTTTGGTTACTAAGATAACCCTGAAAATCTCTAAATGGTCTGTTAGCTTAGGCAGGGAAAAAAGATATATTTGGTTGGGTATAAGCCTATAACATCTCAATATCACATTATATTAAGGTTCATGGGCATAACCTGTAAAATTTCAAAGTTTCTAGTGAAAAACTCATGAAGATTTACTGGGGACAAGAGTAGGCCAACGATCAGTCGAACCTGGATAAATATCTGGTGCAATCTCTCGAACCCTTATCCTATTTATTTATCTTTTATTTATAGTTCTTATTCCCACTTCTATTTAATATATACTCAATAAAGTACTAACTTAATTTCATGTTTAATTGATAAAAGTACTAAAGCAATCACAAATTTTAAATACCTCAATTGACGCCCCCTTCTTGTCCTTGAAGTCACTTGTCTAACTAGTGGCCTCAAAGCCTAAATAATTATAAATAATAATTGTCCTAGGATGAAAAATGTCTTAATTTATTCACTAAAAAACCCTCATCCTTTAATGGAGAAGGGTGTAGTTTGTTGAAATAGAAAATGAAATTTTCCACAGAATGGTTGGATCGTGGTAGTCGAAAGGTTGTGAAAGAAGGTCCATTTGTTTCTACATAATAAATAAATGGTGTTATAGAAAACAAACTTGAAAATTATTAGACTAAATATGATAAATAAATTGTGCAGCACCTTTTGAAGGCAAAATCTATCGTCACTACCACTCTCGGTCTTGATGAGTTTTTGCATGTTTCTCAGCGTGAGAGTGCAAAATAAATATGGGACATCCTCCAAATTACCCATGAAGGAACTATTGAGGTAAAGATGGAAATGTTGGGCACATTAACCCATAAAAATGAACTATTGATAATGAAACCTTAAGAGAGCATTAATCAAATGCAAACACGAGTTATATCAAAACTCTCGGAAAAACATTTTTAAATGAGGAACTAGTTGTGAAAGTTATTAGATGCTTAAACCGTAGATGGAAAACTAAAGTCATTATGATTTAAGAATCTAGGGATCTAGAAACTATGGACACACACACACACACACACACACATCCTTGTTGGTAAATTGTAGGAATATGAGATGAAGTTAAAAACACTCATTGTAGACCAACAACATCACAAAAAGAAGAAGAAGAAGAAGAAAATTATTATACTAAAATCCATAAGCATAACAAATATGGATCTAGAAGATAAACAATGTTAAATTAAAAGTAATGAATTCATTGAAACTGGGTTTCTAAAATTCGAGGAATTCCTAATGCTCGAAATCCAGAAGCAACATGAAGAAAGTTCCTCGCCCATTCCTACATGTCACCAATGCGGAGAGAAATGGAACATAAGACAAAAATTCACTCAAAACCATAGAAGAAATGAAAATCAAAGAATGTTCAATAAATCTCAAAGAAAATAAAAGAGAGCATGCATATCCTGGGATAACGATGATATGGAATTCTTATATAAGCAAGAAGCAATCATTTGTTTCATGGAAAATCATCAAAATGATGAGGTAACCTCTCACTTTTCTTATCAAGATTTATTTTGAAATTGTAAGAAGAAAATGATCAGATTACACTGAGGTATCTAATGATTCGGACTGTAAGTGTACAGTCTTATCGTGTAGTTTTAAAAGATATCAAACCACAGATGAATCGAACTACCGTCTTCTATTGTTACTTTGCAAATCTAAAGCTAATGAATGTTTGATTGGGTTGTAGGGAAACTAAATACTAAATTAAGTTTAATTTTAATTATCAGTAACCGGAATTACCAGTATGTAATAGTCGAGCCTCGGGAGCTAGAAACTAGTTGGGTGTCTTTATATTTTCAAAACAACTTTCAGCAAAACCTATTTAGTTTAAAAGACCTTGTCTCACACTATCGTTTTATTGATCTAAGCTATGCAGTTAAGTCCTAACGTACACTTCCGCCATCCCGCAGGAGTTAAAAACACCTTTTGAAAACGAAATAAAATCTTAATTAACTTTAAAGTGCTTATGCTGTATTTTAAGCCAATGCCTAACTACTACTGTCCAGTTGAAAGATCTCAAACTTCCGCTTTGTTGACCCTAACCTCTGTCCGTTCTTTACTTTTGTAACAAAAAAATTTATCGATTAAACATAGTAACTTTGACCAGAAAAAGGTTTTGTAGTAAAAATTACCCCAACTGCGTCACTCGATCCCTTGGTTATGTGACCTTACATACCGGTATACGAATTCTAGCCTAATATAATATCAGACTAAATCGCAGAACAATTCCAGAGAAAAAACAAAATAAACATGATTATATTAATTAAAAGTAATAACAATTCATAAAAATAAACCTGGTAATAATTCTGGATACGGGTATAATCAATTCTAATTCTTGACTTAAATCACTCTTGCACAAATCTGTAGGCTTTGCTTCGGTCGGGAACATAGACAATCGTATCGAATAATAAATTCTAGAGGAAGTATAAAATTTGCAGGAAAAAGAATAATGCTTAAAGAAATTTGCCTTAGAAAAAATGAATTCTCAAAATATTTATCAAAAGTCTGACCCCAGTTCGTTGTGTCCAGGGTCCTATTTATAGCCCTCTATGTGATATGTTGGCTCTCGAAAATGTGGGAACACTTTCTGTTTCTTTGAGAAATAATAGGACTACTGAGACGGTTATGTTTCCATGCATTGACTGAGTGGATCAGAGAAGTAGGATGGACGTTGGATTTGCATTTGAAATAGTTTTCTTCCGTTGGATTTGGTAGTACTTGGTCAAAGAGGAAAAAAGTGGGCTTGTGACGCTCGTCAAGTCCAAGTGACCATGGTCACTTGGTCTATTACGCTTGTGACGAAGGGCAGCGTACCTTGACGATCGTCAAGGTCTTTGCTATATTGGGTGTGATACGGTGGGAGAACTGACTTGAGGTTTTGCGTTTGTGTTCGCAAATGTTTCGGTTTATCAAGAGTCGCCACCGACTTTTTATTTTATCCTAAGGAAAGGTCAAAAAGCACAGGAAAGACCTTTGAGATGTTTTCTTGGGTTCGGGGAGTAGATTATAGAAAGGGAAGGTATTAGCACCCTTTCTATCTATGGTTATCCATGGGCTCTTAATTACTTGTTTAGATCACTTGCTTTGCTTTTCAATTGTTTGAAATGGTGCTCTTCAGTTGTTTGAAATGGTGCTTTGTGTGTGGTTTTGAAAGATGTTTTGAAAAGAGGCCATCGTTGTGGCAACCTTTGTAATGATTCTTGTTTGAATGTATACAAAGATGTTTGTGTCTTTTGAAAAAGTTTTCAATGTTTGAAAGTAGGGTTTTGAAATTGTGTTGTGAAGTGTGTTTTGAAAATAGCAAGGATGTTTTTGCAAGCTTTTAATCAAGTAACTAAGAGTTATCTATCCTATTTTACTCAAAGATCTTTCTTATGTTTTTAACCCTTTTAACAGTGTTGTTTCACCATTGTATTTGGTGAACAACCTTGTGTTAGGATGTTAAACGGGACAGGCACGGGTCATCGTATAGACCATGGTAGCAATTGTGTCAAGTATCTTTGGCAATTTTCTTAAGGGACTTGATCATTTTTGTTTAGGCAACTCAGATAGCGTCATCGAGGGACTATGATCTTTTGTTTTGTTTTTGTTTTGCCAAAGTACTTAACATGCATACCATGGCCCATTTTTGAAGGCAACAAGTGGATTGTAACCCTAGGGGTGCAAGTGTGCATTGTGTTTGTTTTTTTTCATGCATTTTTGTCTTTGATTAGGTCAAACTATTTGTTGGTTTTGATTTTGCATACAAACCCTAATTCTCTAATCATGGCATAATTGAAAGCATTTAAGTGCGTAAAAACAAATCTAACCTATTACAACTTTGATATAGGGAGGGGGGTACAATTTTGAATAGGGGATTATTTTGCAAGAAATTAAAATCCTAAATTATTACAACCAAATTGAATTTACAATGCATAATATTTAAATGGGCAATATTTAAATAAACACAATAAATAAATGTTAAATAAAAATGTATTATGCAAAAAAGTTTTTATGTATGCAAAGTATTTTTAAATGTAAAGAAACATAAAGAAATAAAATAATAATAAAAGAATTGATTTTATTTAATTAAGGGGTAAACCCTAATTTTTCTTAAGAGAATGATATTATATATTATTTATATACAAAAATATATTAATATGTACAAAAATAAAAATATATTGAAAAAAAAATTTTTTTAGTATAAAATAACAATAACAATAAAAATGTACTATTTTTGTATTTTTATTCTATGTTTTATTTAATAAAATAAAATAAAATATATATATATATATATATATATATATATATATATATATATATATATATATATATATATATATATATATATATATATATATATATATATATATATATATATATATATATATATATATATATATATATATATATATATATATATATATATATATATATATATATATATATATATATATATATATATATATATATATATATATATATATATTAAATATATTAAATATGTATAAAATAAAATAAAATATTTACAAAAAATAAAAAAATATTCAAGAAAGTATTTTCAATGTGAATAAAAATAAGAAATGAAAATGAAAGTATTATTTACATTATTTTCAAGTTTTAACAAACAATATAAAATATTTAAATTGTTTTCTATATTAGAAAAATCAAAATAAAATATCTAATAAATGAAAAAAATTGTGAAAATATTTTTAGAGTATTTTTTATATTTGAAAATAAAATATCAAAGTCAGAAAAGAAAATAAAAATGCAAAAATATCAAAATATAAGAAAATCGGCCAGGGGGTGTGAAATTGAAAATGGGGGGTGCCAAAAGTTGGAAGTAGCCAGGCCCAACCCAGCTACTTCATCTTCAACCTTCGTCCAACAGAAACACGCGCGTGCTCAGTTCAAACTTGTATCTCCTATTTCAGTGCTTAAAAACAAAAACTTGTAACATGAAAATTGTAGAGCATAATCACACGATTCCAACCATATAAAAAACTTAATCTAACTCTCAAAGACCAGAGAGAATTTCTCTGGCCCTAATTTCTAACCTAGTTTTTTCAGAAAGTTCATGGATGAAATTCTTTTAGCACGCTTAATATAAATTAAAACTGAGCATATGTATGGTTTCAGGGAAATGAGTACTACATCTTTCATTCACAAACTTAAGGCTAAATGTTCCTAAATAGAGAGATAGAAGTTCATGAAAAACCTGTTTCAGTTGCATTCGAGTTGGGCAATGCAACAACTTTCAGTGAGGCCTGAGGTTCTTTTGAGCTTGCTTGATGTTCCCTGAATCTTTCCCAATGCTTAGTCTGTTTTGAAATGGCCTAAATCAACCTCTAGAAGTCAACCTGCATAAGCTTGAAATAGAAATGGTGAACACTGTAAGTGGAATTACAGTTGGCAATGGAGGTTTGGGACAGCTTGAGTGAGTTGAATGGAAGGTGTCTGAAGTGGAAAGGAGCAAAACGCACGAATAGAATGTGATTTGGCTTGTGATTTGCAGGTCCTTCCCTGTTTTGCAAGAAAATATGGTTTTTGTGTATAAGGGTGCTTTAGAGGTGAAAGGCTCGTGTTTCTGGTTTACAAGGATGTGTAAAACTTGTTTCAAATGTTGGCTTAAGTTGATTTTATCAGATGTGCAAGCTATGGAATTTTTGCATAGTGACTTGGTTTTGAAGCAAAATGTGAGAGTTGACAATGCAAGGCTGTACTGGCTTGTAACCTAGCTGCACAAAGTGGTTGAGCTTTGCCTGACATTAGGGAGCCTTGTTTGCAGCAAAATGTTTGGTGTATGTCTCAAGAAATGAAACTTGACATAAAGCATGCTTTATGTAAATGGAAGTGTTATCTTTATGCCCAAAATGGAATTGTTCATTGTATAATGCTCCCTTGATCAGAACAATGCCTCTAACCAATGTATTTGCATTCAAGTTTTGAGTGTAAATTGGTTTAGAGACCTGTAATCAAGTACAAAGCTATCTTGGTCAGATTTTGCAACTTGTATGAACATATATTGGCCATGGTTACAAAGTGAGTTTTTGCCAACCTCAAGCATTCGATTCTCCCTAACCACAAATGTGTTTGAGGAGTTCTTGGACAATTTGGAAAGCTTTCAACATGTACTATAATCCATCTTTGAAATGAAACTTGAGACTCCAAGTCGAACTATGTGAAAAATGGCCAAGAAGATGGGTCAAAATCTTGCCTAAACTAGGGCAAAATTTCTCTAAGTTAAAAGTTTTAGGTACCCTTGTTCCAAAAATCATAACTTGAGATCCAAGCTTCTTTTGAGAAAACTTTGTGAACCAAAGTTGTAGACTTTGTGATGGACTACAACTTTCATGTTGTAAGTTTTGTTTGAATCCATTTGTATCTTGGTGAAAATCTGGGACAAAGTTAGGAAAAATTAAGAAAATTTCATAACTTAGAAAATTTCTAAGTTATGAAATTTTTTAATTTCAAACCCTAATTTGAAATTTTTGGTTTCTTGATGAAAATGTTTCATAATTTGACATATCTTGATGAAAAATGACCCTTGGCACTTGATTTTAACCAAAAAGTCAAAGTTTGACTTTTTAGTGTACAGTCAAATTTTGATCAGTTAACTGAAAAATTCATCTGTCAATCCTATGCATTTGAGATCTTTTGAACTTGTTGAATGGATCAAGATAATCTCATTGAGTCCTTGAGCCCATGGTTGAACTTGATTTGCCACTGGGTAGGTCAAACAATCAAAAATTGCCTTTGTACAGTCAAAACCCTAAAAATGACCATTTTGCCCTTTTGGTGATCTGATCAAATTTCTTATGGAATTGTTGTCCAAACTTGATCAAATGGTTCATATGAGTTCATAATGTTGATGTGGGTCAAAATTCATGAGGTTTGACTGTAAATTGACCACAGTTGACCTTTTTTCCAATACAGTTGATTTCTAGGTCAACTGTCCAATTGACTGGGCAAAAATTTGATTCAAGGCTTGAAACTTGGTATGGGCAAACTTATGAGTCCAACATGAAGTATGAAAGTAAAATTGGGCATTGAAGGTCCAAAAATCCCTGTGCAAACTCAAACCCTAATTTCAGGTCAACAGTACAAGGAGGTGTCTTGAACAGAGCAAACCCTAGCTTGGTCTTGAGTTCCAAGAGTCTTGTGATGAGAAAATGTTTATAAAATGAGAGAGCAAATTTTGGGGTACAACAGTGGGCCACGTGCTCACACGCCTTGTGATAGGCTTAAGTTGATTTCTTCTATTCTCCTTTGGCCCTTTTGCTATCTTTGCACCCTTTTTTCTTCATTTCTTCCAAAGTGTTTAACTTAATATCTATCTGCAAAAATAGATGAACACCTGCGTAATACCTATAAAATAATATAATTTAAAATAAAATAAGAGAAATAATTTATGTATATCAAGCCAAAAATATCATATATTTGTGTGTTATCAGCAAACAAAATAAACAAGTATATTAGAACAAATTATCTCTACCTCCAAATACATTATCTCTTTCTTTAAATTGAAAAATAAAAACCTATTGGAATAAATATAAAATCTTAGAAAGAGAAAATCTTATCTAATTCAAAACTTTATCATCAAAAAAGTTTTAGATTAATCTATCAAGTGTGATGAATCTGACATTATGAAAAATAAAATTGATGATCTTCTAAAATCACTTGATAAATTCTCTAAAGATAGATACAACTTGAATCTTTTGTTATGAAACCGAATGGAATCTTACAATAAGGCTGATCTTGGTTATGAACCTAAGAACAATAGTAAAAGCTTTAGCGATATTTGAAATGCCCATCCAACATCTAAATGCAAAACCCTAAAATGTGATTAATGTGATAAAGACGGTCACATTTCCATGTTATATTTCATTAAGAAAAGTCATAAGAGCAAAGAAGGAAGTCCCGTTTCATACTTTTATAAAGAGCATTGTGAAGGTAAAAAGAGAAAAGTGTCAGCTCATAATATGTATTCCACTAACATAAAATAACCTAAAAGTTTGTGGATACCAAAGGTAGAAAAGTTAAATTGTGATACAAATGATGATATCGGCAATTGGTCCTCAAGTGACACAATTTAAGAAACAAATATGTTTTACTATTCCACTCATACAAGGGAAGAAATCTATTTGCATAATAACAAGACAAAATCATTAAATCTTTTATTTTTGGTAGAAGTAAAGGTCGTTAATTGTGCATGTATCCCTAAAATAACATCCTTGGATGATGATCAAGGGAAAGAAAAATATCAAAGACAAAAGTAAGTATGAAGTCAAAATGGAGAGACTCAAATTGAAGAAGTCAACTTGAAGAATAAATATTTATCTCAAGAGTGGAGGAGCATTAAATACCATCCTATTAAAAACGTTAATGAAGATATTTCTAAGTGAATTACATCTCAACACTCCCTTAGCAAGAAAATAAGTTCTTGAAGGGTTACATCTAGAAGGAAGTGTATGTTGATCATCCTCCAAAGTTTAATAACTTTCAAAGTTATGTTTTAAAAATGAAAGTAACTCTCTGCAATCTAAACAAGCTCCTAGAAATTGGTTTAATATTCTACCCAATTTTCAACTTGAAAACAAGTTTATAAGAAGAAAGGACAACATAACTCCTTCAAACCAAGCATATTTTTTAGTGTACATGCTTTTTTTTATTTCAGTGCTACTAATGAATCCTTGTGCAAGGAAGTCTCTAATACGATGTAGATTAAAATCAAAAGATGGGAGAGTCTTATGTATTTCGTAAGTATATAAGAAGAAGTTACTTGATGGTATTTTCCTATTCTGATCCTTTTGATGTTGATGGTGTTTTTCAACGAATGTGATCAAGGTGTTGACATTTATAGTATCATTCACGGAGTGCGATCATGGAACTTATTAAAAGGATAAGATGATAGATTTTCAATGGATTTATTAGTAATATAGGTGGAGCAACTCTCATATCAAACAATTTGTTCCCTCGAAAGGGGGAACTTCTCAAGTTACATTAAGATTTTGAGGTGGTACACTTAATAAAGATCGAAAAATTGGAAAACTCGAATTGATTCTCTAGTAAGTAACTTAGTAATTTCTTAGTCCATTAAATTTATTTTCTACTAACCTATGGTTGAGTCTAAGTTTCTTTGTAGCAAATGGGTGTGAATGCAGCATGTCTAGAACCCAATATTAGTGTAAGGCCCAAGGAGAATGAAAAGAGGAAGATTTCCTAAGGAAAATAATTATCTCTGGGATGGAATCTAAGGCTTCTAAGAATTTTTGAGCAAGAATCAAGGGGAGTCCTCCAAAGCTTTCCTACCAATTGATCTAAAATTTGGATGCTACTGTTATACCCTAATATTTGCACCTAAGATCCCTATATCATCTCATATTATCAATACATCGAGATCACACATTAGGGTTAGTTCTCTCTTTCTAATTTATCCCATCTTTAAGTTTGCCCTTGAGAGATTACCAAGCACCTTGAATCATGTACCTTGTATATATGAGTTTTATATTTTACTGGCCTCTAACCAAAATCCAAAAATATGTTCTGTTTATTTTGTTTCTTATAAGATAGGGTTTACGATCAAGAAGTTCATATGATGGTTCTCTGATTAGGGTTATGGTTCGTTCAGGCCAATGGCTGGTTCTCAAAGGCCTATTTACAGAGTGGTGATCTATAATCTTAAGTCACGCCATCCTCAAGCTTCAATCATCATAATTAAGGCGAGTTTGTTTGCTTAATTCTCAAGACTCTTCGAGATAGGTTCATATGTTTATTTTCATGCCTTCTTCGACGAGTAATCTCAATTTCCCACAAGTGTGAGCATGATTTGATCAAGATTTTGTAATCTCAAGTTCATATGTGCTTAAGAGTGCCTCGGGTTATGCAAAAAGATCAAGTTCATAAGTTGATTCAATGTGGTTGACCAAAACTCAATATTTGCACGTTCGAGTTCAAAAGATCATAATTTCTTCATTATTCAATATTTTTGGTTGATTCCTTAAGCATATGAATCTCCTTGACATTATCTCCAATTTCTCTTTTTAAGTCGAGAGTTGATTATGTGTAGAAGACCATCAAATTCTTGAGTACATTAGAGGATATTTGTTTTGCAATGTGTCACAATTGTCATTTTCTATAAGTTTGTTTGAAAAAATTGAGAACAAATGTTGCTCATAAATTTGGGGAATTTTTGAAATTTTATAGGTCATTTCAACTTAGGATGATTTTCATCTCTAAATTCAATTCATGCCATAATTATTATGATGAGATCATTCTTTGTAGATTGGAAATTTTGATGAATCATGAATTGATTATTGCTTGTGTTTATATTAGTAACTTGGTCCATAGTTGAATTCTTGATGGATATTCTTGTTGTCCATGGCATAATTATTAGAAACTCAAGGTTTTTTCTTTCAAATCAAAACTTCAATTCAAAAAGAGAGTCTAAATTCAAATATTGATGGTTTTGTAATGGAGGGAATTTCTTTGGTTTCTCTTGAGTTTAAAAAAGGAATTACAAGACAAATTTCTTGAAAAATGAAGCATTCTCATCCAACATTTCCAAGTTCAAATTCTCAAATACTATCCAAGAGTGCAAGACATAATTCATTCATGATTTGGGATTTAAAATGTTCAAAGGACACTAATATTATTATAATTTTGAGACATACCATATTTCACTTTCAAATCTCATTCAATTCAAAGAGATTATTCAAGCTTCTAATTCAAGAGCATTCATAGTTTTGAAACATGTTCGTCGTTCACACATTAAGAATTCAAATATATTTTCCATACAAATTTCAACAAATGAAAAAAGGAGTATTCAAGTTTCTTTATACAATCTTTCAAGAATATCTCAATTTGTTTTTCTATGCCTAAGCTTCAACATCAAATTCTACATTGGATTTCTCCATGTTACAAGCTTTTCCATCAATTCTTCAAAGAAGCAAGATCTTGATTTCATCTTCCTAACTCCTTGCCATGGCTTTGATTCGAGTTCACATTATTCTCCAACAATTTCAAAACCAACATCACCATTAACACATGAAAAGAAGAAATTATATTGTGTAC
>CATIWC010001713.1:0-58974 GCA_948472305.1 Vicia faba
GTAAACAATTTTAGTGATTTTCTTCTTCTCCATCACCAAATTTTAGGTTTCTTCTTCACTAAGAAACTACGTTAAAAGACTATTAATTAATGACACATATTTCATAAACATTGGTAATAATTCAAATTATATAATGAGAATCAATAGTATATTTATTCACCATACTCATATGGTATTATGGTATAATAGATATAAACAATTTCTATATTTTTCTTATCCTCTGTCACAAAATCTTAGGTTACTTCATCACTATGAAACTAAGTTAAAAGAATATTACTTAATGACATATATTTCATATACATTGGTAATAATTAAAATTATATAATTAGGCTCGATAGTTTATTTGTTCACTATTTTCACATTGTGTAATGGTATAATAGATGTAAATAGTTTCAATATTTTACTTATTCTTCATCACCAAATTTTAGGTTACTTCTTCACTAAAAAACTAAGTTAAAAGACTATTAATTAATTACACATATTTCATATACATTGGTAATAATTCAAATTATATAGTGAGGATGGATAGTATATTTATTCGCCATACTTATACGGGATTATGGTATAATAGATGTAAACAATTTCAATATTTTTCTTCTTCTCAGTCACCAAATTTTAGGTTACTTCATCACTAAGAAACTAAGTTAAAAGACTATTAATTAATGACACACATTTCATATACATTGGTAATAATTAAAATTTTATAATTAGGATCAATAGTTTATTTTGGTCACCATATTCACATTGTGTTATCGTATAATAGATGTAAACAATTTTAGGTATTTTCTTCTTCTCCATCACCAAATTTGAGGTTTCTTCTTCACTAAGAAACTACGTTAAAAGACTATTAATTAATGACACATATTTCATAAACATTGGTAATAATTCAAATTATATAATGTGGCTCGATAAAATATTTATTCACCATACTCATATGGTATTATGGTATAATAGATGTAAACAATTTCAATATTTTTCTTCTTCTCAGTCACCAAATTTTAGGTTACTTCATCACCAAGAAACTAAGTTAAAATACTATTAATTAATGACACATATTTCATATACATTGGTAATAATTAAAATTATATAACAAGGCTCCATAGTTTATTTGGTCACCATAATCACATTTTTTATGGTATAATAGATGTAAACAATTTTAATATTTTTCTTCTTCTCCATAACCAATTTTAGGTTACTTCCTCAATAAGAGACTAAGTTAAAAGACTATTAAATAATTACACATATTTCATATATATTGGTAATAATTCAAATTATATAATGAGGATTGGTAGTATAATTATTCACCATACTCATATGGTATTATGGTATAATAGATGTAAACAATTTCAATATTTTTCTTCTTCTCAGTCACCAAATTTTAGGTTACTTCATCACTAAGAAACTAAGTTAAAAGACTATTAATTAATGACACATATTTCATATACATTGGTAATAATTAAAATTATATAATCAGGCTCGATAGTTTATTTGTTCACCATTTTCACATTGGGTTATGGTATATTAGACGTAAACAATTTTAATATTTTACTTCTTCTTCATCACCAAATTTTAGGTTACTTCTTCACTAAGAAACTACGTTAAAAGACTATTAATTAATGACACATATTTCATAAACATTGGTAATAATTCAAATTATATAATGTGGCTCGATAAAATATTTATTCACCATACTCATATAGTATTATGGTATAATAGATGTAAACAATTTTAATATTTTTCTTCATCTCAGTCACCAAATTTTAGGTTACTTCATCACAAAGAAACTAAGTTAAAAGACTATTAATTAATGACACATATTTCATATACATTGGTAATAATTAAAATTATATAACAAGGCTCCATAGTTTATTTGTTCACCATAATCACATTTTTTATGGTATAATAGATGTAAATAATTTTAATATTTTTCTTCTTCTCCATCACCAATTTTAGGGTACTTCTTCAATAAGAGACTAAGTTAAAAGACTATTAAATAATTACACATATTTCATATACATTGATAATAATTCAAATTATATAATGAGGATTGGTAGTATAATTATTCACCATACTCATATGGTATTATGGTATAATAGATGTAAACAATTTCAATTTCTTCTCAGTCACCAAATTTTAGGTTACTTTATCACTAAGAAACTATGTTAAAAGACTATTAATTAATGACACATATTTCATATACATTGGTAATAATTAAAATTATATAATTAGGCTCGATAGTTTATTTGTTCACCATTTTCACATTGTGTAATGGTATAATAGATGTAAATAGTTTCAATATTTTACTTATTCTTCATCACCAAATTTTAGGTTACTTCTTCACTAAAAAACTAAGTTAAAAGACTATTAATTAATTACACATATTTCATATACATTGGTAATAATTCAAATTATATAGTGAGGATGGATAGTATATTTATTCACCATACTTATATGGTATTATGGTATAATAGATGTAAATAATTTCAATATTTTTCTTCTTCTTAGTCACCAAATTTTAGGTTACTTCATCACTAAGAAACTAAGTTAAAAGACTATTAATTAATGACACATATTTCATATACATTGGTAACAATTAAAATTTTTTAATTAGGATCAATAGTTTATTTTGGTCACCATATTCACATTGTGTTATCGTATAATAGATGTAAACAATTTTAGTATTTTTCTTCTTCTCCACCACCAAATTTTAGGTTTCTTCTTCACTAAGAAACTACGTTAAAAGACTATTAATTAATGACACATATTTCATAAACATTGGTAATAATTCAAATTATATAATGTGCCTCGATAAAATATTTATTCACCATACTCATATAGTATTATGGTATAATAGATGTAAACAATTTCAATATTTTTTTCATCTCAGTCACCAAATTTTAGGTTACTTCATCATAAAGAAACTAAGTTAAAAGACTATTAATTAATGACACATATTTCATATACATTGGTAATAATTAAAATTATATAACAAGACTCCATAGTTTATTTGTTCACCATAATCACATTTTTTATGGTATAATAGATGTAAACAATTTTAATATTTTTCTTCTTCTCCATCACCAATTTTAGGTTACTTCTTGAATAAGAGACTAAGTTAAAAGACTATTAAATAATTACACATATTTCATATACATTGGTAATAATTCAAATTATATAATGAGAATCAATAGTATATTTATTCACCATACTCATATGGTATTATGGTATAATAGATATAAACAATTTCTATATTTTTCTTATCCTCTGTCACAAAATCTTAGGTTACTTCATCACTATGAAACTAAGTTAAAAGACTATTACTTAAAGACATATATTTCATATACATTGGTAATAATTAAAATTATATAATTAGGCTCGATAGTTTATTTGTTCACCATTTTCACATTGTGTAATGGTATAATAGATGTAAATAGTTTCAATATTTTACTTATTCTTCATCACCAAATTTTAGGTTACTTCTTCACTAAAAAACTAAGTTAAAAGACTATTAATTAATTACACATATTTCATATACATTGGTAATAATTCAAATTATATAGTGAGGATGGATAGTATATTTATTCGCCATACTTATACGGGATTATGGTATAATAGATGTAAACAATTTCAATATTTTTCTTCTTCTCAGTCACCAAATTTTAGGTTACTTCATAACTAAGAAACTAAGTTAAAAGACTATTAATTAATGACACACATTTCATATACATTGGTAATAATTAAAATTTTATAATTAGGATCAATAGTTTATTTTGGTCACCATATTCACATTGTGTTATCGTACAATAGATGTAAACAATTTTAGTGATTTTCTTCTTCTCCATCACCAAATTTGAGGTTTCTTCTTCACTAAGAAACTACGTTAAAAGACTATTAATTAATGACACATATTTCATAAACATTGGTAATAATTCAAATTATATAATGTGGCTCGATAAAATATTTATTCACCATACTCATATGGTATTATGGTATAATAGATGTAAACAATTTCAATATTTTTCTTCTTCTCAGTCACCAAATTTTAGGTTACTTCATCACCAAGAAACTAAGTTAAAATACTATTAATTAATGACACATATTTCATATACATTGGTAATAATTAAAATTATATAACAAGGCTCCATAGTTTATTTGGTCACCATAATCACATTTTTTATGGTATAATAGATGTAAACAATTTTAATATTTTTCTTCTTCTCCATAACCAATTTTAGGTTACTTCTTCAATAAGAGACTAAGTTAAAAGACTATTAAATAATTACACATATTTCATATATATTGGTAATAATTCAAATTATATAATGAGGATTGGTAGTATAATTATTCACCATACTCATATGGTATTATGGTATAATAGATGTAAACAATTTCAATATTTTTCTTCTTCTCAGTCACCAAATTTTAGGTTACTTCATCACTAAGAAACTAAGTTAAAAGACTATTAATTAATGACACATATTTCATATACATTGGTAATAATTAAAATTATATAATCAGGCTCGATAGTTTATTTTGGTCACCATTTTCACATTGGGTTATGGTATATTAGATGTAAACAATTTCAATATTTTACTTCTTCTTCATCACCAAATTTTAGGTTACTTCTTCACTAAGAAACTACGTTAAAAGACTATTAATTAATGACACATATTTCATAAACATTGGTAATAATTCAAATTATATAATGTGGCTCGATAAAATATTTATTTACCATACTCATATAGTATTATGGTATAATAGATGTAAACAATTTCAATATTTTTCTTCATCTCAGTCACCAAATTTTAGGTTACTTCATCACAAAGAAACTAAGTTAAAAGACTATTAATTAATGACACATATTTCATATACATTGGTAATAATTAAAATTATATAACAAGGCTCCATAGTTTATTTGTTCACCATAATCACATTTTTTATGGTATAATAGATGTAAATAATTTTAATATTTTTCTTCTTCTCCATCACCAATTTTAGGTTACTTCTTCAATAAGAGACTAAGTTAAAAGACTATTAAATAATTACACATATTTCATATACATTGGTAATAATTCAAATTATATAATGAGGATTGGTAGTATAATTATTCACCATACTCATATGGTATTATGGTATAATAGATGTAAACAATTTCAATTTCTTCTCAGTCACCAAATTTTAGGTTACTTTATCACTAAGAAACTATGTTAAAAGACTATTAATTAATGACACATATTTCATATACATTGGTAATAATTAAAATTATATAATTAGGCTCGATAGTTTATTTGTTCACCATTTTCACATTGTGTAATGGTATAATAGATGTAAATAGTTTCAATATTTTACTTATTCTTCATCACCAAATTTTAGGTTACTTCTTCACTAAAAAACTAAGTTAAAAGACTATTAATTAATTACACATATTTCATATACATTGGTAATAATTCAAATTATATAGTGAGGATGGATAGTATATTTATTCACCATACTTATATGGTATTATGGTATAATAGATGTAAACAATTTCAATATTTTTCTTCTTCTTAGTCACCAAATTTTAGGTTACTTCATCACTAAGAAACTAAGTTAAAAGACTATTAATTAATGACACATATTTCATATACATTGGTAACAATTAAAATTTTATAATTAGGATCAATAGTTTATTTTGGTCACCATATTCACATTGTGTTATCGTATAATAGATGTAAACAATTTTAGTATTTTTCTTCTTCTCCACCACCAAATTTTAGGTTTCTTCTTCACTAAGAAACTACGTTAAAAGACTATTAATTAATGACACATATTTCATAAACATTGGTAATAATTCAAATTATATAATGTGCCTCGATAAAATATTTATTCACCATACTCATATAGTATTATGGTATAATAGATGTAAACAATTTCAATATTTTTCTTCATCTCAGTCACCAAATTTTAGGTTACTTCATCACAAAGAAACTAAGTTAAAAGACTATTAATTAATGACACATATTTCATATACATTGGTAATAATTAAAATTATATAACAAGGCTCCATAGTTTATTTGTTCACCATAATCACATTTTTTATGGTATAATAGATGTAAACAATTTTAATATTTTTCTTCTTCTCCATCACCAATTTTAGGTTACTTCTTGAATAAGAGACTAAGTTAAAAGACTATTAAATAATTACACATATTTCCTATACATTGGTAATAATTCAAATTATATAATGAGGATTGGTAGTATAATTATTCACCATACTCATATGGTATTATGGTATAATAGATGTAAACAATTTCAATATTTTTCTTTATCTCAGTCACCAAATTTTAGGTTACTTCATCACTAAGAAACTAAATTAAAAGACTATTAATTAATGACACATATTTCATATACATTGGTAATAATTAAAATTTTATAATTAGGCTCGATAGTTTATTTGTTCACCATATTCACATTGTGTTATGGTATAATAGAAGTAAACAGTTTCAATATTTTACTTCTTCTTCATCACCAAATTTTAGGTTACTTCTTCACTAAGAAACTTAGTTAAAAGACTATTAATTAATGACAAATATTTCATATACATTGGTAATAAGTCAAATTATATAATGAGGATCGATAGTATATTTATTCACCATACTCATATGGTATTATGGTATAATAGATATATACAATTTCTATATTTTTCTTATTCTCTGTCACAAAATCTTAGGTTACTTCATCACTATGAAACTAAGTTAAAAGACTATTAATTAATGACATATATTTCATATACATATGTAATAATTAAAATTATATAATTAGGCTCGATAGTTTATTTGTTCACCATTTTCACATTGTGTAATGGTGTAATAGATGTAAACAGTTTCAATATTTTACTTATTCTTCATCACCAAATTTTAGGTTACTTCTTCACTAAAAAACTAAGTTAAAACACTATTAATTAATTACACATATTTCATATACATTGGTAATAATTAAAATTATATAGTGAGGATTGATAGTATATTTATTCACCATACTTATATGGTATTATTGTATAATAGATGTAAACAATTTCAATATTTTTCTTCTTCTCAGTCACCAAATTTTAGGTTACTTCATCACTAAAAAACTAAGTTAAAAGACTATTAATTAATGACACATATTTCATATACATTGGTAATAATTAAAATTTTATAATTAGGCTCGATAGTTTATTTGTTCACCATATTCACATTGTGTTATGGTATAATAGAAGTAAACAGTTTCAATATTTTACTTCTTCTTCATCACCAAATTTTAGGTTACTTCTTCACTAAGAAACTTAGTTAAAAGACTATTAATTAATGACAAATATTTCATATACATTGGTAATAAGTCAAATTATATAATGAGGATCGATAGTATATTTATTCACCATACTCATATGGTATTATGGTATAATAGATATATACAATTTCTATATTTTTCTTATTCTCTGTCACAAAATCTTAGGTTACTTCATCACTATGAAACTAAGTTAAAAGACTATTAATTAATGACATATATTTCATATACATATGTAATAATTAAAATTATATAATTAGGCTCGATAGTTTATTTGTTCACCATTTTCACATTGTGTAATGGTGTAATAGATGTAAACAGTTTCAATATTTTACTTATTCTTCATCACCAAATTTTAGGTTACTTCTTCACTAAAAAACTAAGTTAAAACACTATTAATTAATTACACATATTTCATATACATTGGTAATAATTAAAATTATATAGTGAGGATTGATAGTATATTTATTCACCATACTTATATGGTATTATTGTATAATAGATGTAAACAATTTCAATATTTTTCTTCTTCTCAGTCACCAAATTTTAGGTTACTTCATCACTAAGAAACTAAGTTAAAAGACTATTAATTAATGACACATATTTCATATACATTGGTAATAATAAATATTTTATAATTAGGATCAATAGTTTATTTGTTCACCATATTCACATTGGGTTATGGTATATTACATGTAAACAATTTCAATATTTTACTTCTTCTTCATCACCAAATTTTAGGTTACTTCTTCACTAAGAAACTACGTTAAAAGACTATTAATTAATGACACATATTTCATAAACATTGGTAATAATTCAAATTATATAATGTGGCTTGATAAAATATTTATTCACCATACTCATATGGTATTATGGTATAATAGATGTAAACAATTTCAATATTTTTCTTCATCTCAGTCACCAAATTTTAGGTTACTTCATCACAAAGAAACTAAGTTAAAAGACTATTAATTAATGACACATATTTCATATACATTGGTAATAATTAAAATTATATAACAAGGCTCCATCATTTATTTGGTCACCATAATCACATTTTTATGGTATAATAGATGTAAACAATTTTAATATTTTTCTTCTTCTCCATAACCAATTTTAGGTTACTTCTTCAATAAGAGACTAAGTTAAAAGACTATTAATTAATGACAAATATTTCATATACATTGGTAATAAGTCAAATTATATAATGAGGATTGATAGTATATTTATTCACCATACTCATATGGTATTATGGTATAATAGATATATATACAATTTCAATATTTTTCGTATTCTCTGTCACAAAATCTTAGGTTACTTCATCACTATGAAACTAAGTTAAAAGACTATTAATTAATGACATATATTTTATATACATATGTAATAATTAAAATTATATAATTAGGCTCGATAGTTTATTTGTTCACCATTTTCACATTGTGTAATGGTGTAATAGATGTAAACAGTTTCAATATTTTACTTATTCTTCATCACCAAATTTTAGGTTACTTCTTCACTAAAAAACTAAGTTAAAACACTATTAATTAATTACACATATTTCATATACATTGGTAATAATTAAAATTATATAGTGAGGATTGATAGTATATTTATTCACCATACTTATATGGTATTATTGTATAATAGATGTAAACAATTTCAATATTTTTCTTCTTCTCAGTCACCAAATTTTAGGTTACTTCATCACTAAGAAACTAAGTTAAAAGACTATTAATTAATGACACATATTTCATATACATTGGTAATAATAAATATTTTATAATTGGATCAATAGTTTATTTGTTCACCCTATTCACATTGGGTTATGGTATATTACATGTAAACAATTTCAATATTTTACTTCTTCTTCATCACCAAATTTTAGGTTACTTCTTCACTAAGAAACTACGTTAAAAGACTATTAATTAATGACACATATTTCATAAACATTGGTAATAATTCAAATTATATAATGTGGTTTGATAAAATATTTATTCACCATACTCATATGGTATTATGGTATAATAGATGTAAACAATTTCAATATTTTTCTTCATCTCAGTCACCAAATTTTAGGTTACTTCATCACAAAGAAACTAAGTTAAAAGACTATTAATTAATGACACATATTTCATATACATTGGTAATAATTAAAATTATATAACAAGGCTCCATCATTTATTTTGTCACCATAATCACATTTTTATGGTATAATAGATGTAAACAATTTTAATATTTTTCTTCTTCTCCATAACCAATTTTAGGTTACTTCTTCAATAAGAGACTAAGTTAAAAGACTATTAATTAATGACAAATATTTCATATACATTGGTAATAAGTCAAATTATATAATGAGGATTGATAGTATATTTATTCACCATACTCATATGGTATTATGGTATAATAGATATATACAATTTCAATATTTTTCGTATTCTCTGTCACAAAATCTTAGGTTACTTCATCACTATGAAACTAAGTTAAAAGACTATTAATTAATGACATATATTTTATATACATATGTAATAATTAAAATTATATAATTAGGCTCGATAGTTTATTTGTTCACCATTTTCACATTGTGTAATGGTGTAATAGATGTAAACAGTTTCAATATTTTACTTATTCTTCATCACCAAATTTTAGGTTACTTCTTCACTAAAAAACTAAGTTAAAACACTATTAATTAATTACACATATTTCATATACATTGGTAATAATTAAAATTATATAGTGAGGATTGATAGTATATTTATTCACCATACTTATATGGTATTATTGTATAATAGATGTAAACAATTTCAATATTTTTCTTCTTCTCAGTCACCAAATTTTAGGTTACTTCATCACTAAGAAACTAAGTTAAAAGACTATTAATTAATGACACATATTACATATACATTGGTAATAATAAATATTTTATAATTAGGATCAATAGTTTATTTGTTCACCATATTCACATTGGGTTATGGTATATTAGATGTAAACAATTTCAATATTTTACTTCTTCTTCATCACCAAATTTTAGGTTACTTCTTCACTAAGAAACTACGTTCAAAGACTATTAATTAATGACACATATTTCATAAACATTGGTAATAATTCAAATTATATAATGTGGCTTGATAAAATATTTATTCACCATACTCATATGGTATTATGGTATAATAGATGTAAACAATTTCAATATTTTTCTTCATCTCAGTCACCAAATTTTAGGTTACTTCATCACAAAGAAACTAAGTTAAAAGACTATTAATTAATGACACATATTTCATATACATTAGTAATAATTAAAATTATATAACAAGGCTCCATCATTTATTTGGTCACCATAATCACATTTTTTATGGTATAATAGATGTAAACAATTTTAATATTTTTCTTCTTCTCCATAACCAATTTTAGGTTACTTCTTCAATAAGAGACTAAGTTAAAAGACTATTAAATAATTACACATATTTCATATACATTGGTAATAATTCAAATTATATAATGAGGATTGGTAGTATAATTATTCACCATACTCATATGGTATTATGGTATAATAGATGTAAACAATTTCAATATTTTTCTTCTTCTCAGTCACCAAATTTTAGGTTACTTCATCACAAAGAAACTAAGTTAAAAGACTATTAATTAATGACACATATTTCATATACATTGGTAATAATTAAAATTATATAATTAGGCTCGATAGTTTATTTGTTCACCATTTTCACATTGTGTAATTGTATAATAGATGTAAATAGTTTCAATATTTTACTTATTCTTCATCACCAAATTTTAGGTTACTTCTTCACTAAAAAACTAAGTTAAAAGACTATTAATTAATTACACATATTTCATATACATTGGTAATAATTCAAATTATATAGTGAGGATGGATAGTATATTTATTCACCATACTTATATGGTATTATGGTATAATAGATGTAAACAATTTCAATATTTTTCTTCTTCTCAGTCACCAAATTTTAGGTTAATTCATCACTAAGAAACTAAGTTAAAATACTATTAATTAATGACACATATTTCATATACATTGGTAATAATTAAAATTTTATAATTAGGATCAATAGTTTATTTGTTCACCATATTCACATTGGGTTATGGTATATTAGATGTAAACAATTTCAATATTTTACTTCTTCTTCATCACCAAATTTTAGGTTACTTCTTCACTAAGAAACTACATAAAAGACTATTAATTAATGACACATATTTCATAAACATTGGTAATAATTCAAATTATATAATGTGGCTCGATAAAATATTTATTCACCATACTCATATAGTATTATGGTATAATAGATGTAAACAATTTCAATATTTTTCTTCATCTCAGTCACCAAATTTTTAGGTTACTTCATCACAAAGAAACTAAGTTAAAAGACTATTAATTAATGACACATATTTCATATACATTGGTAATAATTAAAATTATATAACAAGGCTCCATAGTTTATTTGTTCACCATAATCACATTTTTTATGGTATAATAGATGTAAACAATTTTAATATTTTTCTTCTTCTCCATCACCAACTTTAGGTTACTTCTTCAATAAGAGACTAAGTTAAAAGACTATTAAATAATTACACATATTTCATATACATTGGTAATAATTCAAATTATATAATGAGGATTGGTAGTATAATTATTCACCATACTCATATGGTATTATGGTATAATAGATGTAAACAATTTCAATATTTTTCTTCTTCTCAGTCACCAAATTTTAGGTTACTTCATCACAACGAAACTAAGTTAAAAGACTATTAATTAATGACACATATTTCATATACATTGGTAATAATTGAAATTATATAATTAGGCTCGATAGTTTGATTGTTCACCATTTTCACATTGTGTAATGGTATAATAGATGTAAATAGTTTCAATATTTTACTTATTCTTCATCACCAAATTTTAGGTTACATCTTCACTAAAAAACTAATTTAAAAGACTATTAATTAATTACATATATTTCATATACATTGGTAATAATTCAAATTATATAATGAGGATTGGTAGTATATTTATTCACCATACTCATATGGTATTATGGTATAATAGATGTAAACAATTTCAATATTTTTCTTCTTCTCAGTCACCAAATTTTAGGTTACTTCATCACAAAGAAACTAAGTTAAAAGACTATTAATTAATGACACATATTTCATATACATTGGTAATAATTAAAATTATATAATTAGGCTCGATAGTTTATTTGTTCACCATTTTCACATTGTGTAATTGTATAATAGATGTAAATAGTTTCAATATTTTACTTATTCTTCATCACCAAATTTTAGGTTACTTCTTCACTAAAAAACTAAGTTAAAAGACTATTAATTAATTACACATATTTCATATACATTGGTAATAATTCAAATTATATAGTGAGGATGGATAGTATATTTATTCACCATACTTATATGGTATTATGGTATAATAGATGTAAACAATTTCAATATTTTTCTTCTTCTCAGTCACCAAATTTTAGGTTAATTCATCACTAAGAAACTAAGTTAAAATACTATTAATTAATGACACATATTTCATATACATTGGTAATAATTAAAATTTTATAATTAGGATCGATAGTTTATTTGTTCACCATATTCACATTGGGTTATGGTATATTAGATGTAAACAATTTCAATATTTTACTTCTTCTTCATCACCAAATTTTAGGTTACTTCTTCACTAAGAAACTACATAAAAGACTATTAATTAATGACACATATTTCATAAACATTGGTAATAATTCAAATTATATAATGTGGCTCGATAAAATATTTATTCACCATACTCATATAGTATTATGGTATAATAGATGTAAACAATTTCAATATTTTTCTTCATCTCAGTCACCAAATTTTTAGGTTACTTCATCACAAAGAAACTAAGTTAAAAGACTATTAATTAATGACACATATTTCATATACATTGGTAATAATTAAAATTATATAACAAGGCTCCATAGTTTATTTGTTCACCATAATCACATTTTTTATGGTATAATAGATGTAAACAATTTTAATATTTTTCTTCTTCTCCATCACCAACTTTAGGTTACTTCTTCAATAAGAGACTAAGTTAAAAGACTATTAAATAATTACACATATTTCATATACATTGGTAATAATTCAAATTATATAATGAGGATTGGTAGTATAATTATTCACCATACTCATATGGTATTATGGTATAATAGATGTAAACAATTTCAATATTTTTCTTCTTCTCAGTCACCAAATTTTAGGTTACTTCATCACAACGAAACTAAGTTAAAAGACTATTAATTAATGACACATATTTCATATACATTGGTAATAATTGAAATTATATAATTAGGCTCGATAGTTTATTTGTTCACCATTTTCACATTGTGTAATGGTATAATAGATGTAAATAGTTTCAATATTTTACTTATTCTTCATCACCAAATTTTAGGTTACATCTTCACTAAAAAACTAATTTAAAAGACTATTAATTAATTACACATATTTCATATACATTGGTAATATTTCAAATTATATAGTGAGGATGGATAGTATATTTATTCACCATACTTATATGGTATTATGGTATAATAGATGTAAACAATTTCAATATTTTTCTTCTTCTCAGTCACCAAATTTTAGGTTACTTCATCACAAAGAAACTAAGTTAAAAGACTATTAATTAATGACACATATTTCATATACATTGGTAATAATTAAAATTATATAATTAGGCTCGATAGTTTATTTGTTCACCATTTTCACATTGTGTAATTGTATAATAGATGTAAATAGTTTCAATATTTTACTTATTCTTCATCACCAAATTTTAGGTTACTTCTTCACTAAAAAACTAAGTTAAAAGACTATTAATTAATTACACATATTTCATATACATTGGTAATAATTCAAATTATATAGTGAGGATGGATAGTATATTTATTCACCATACTTATATGGTATTATGGTATAATAGATGTAAACAATTTCAATATTTTTCTTCTTCTCAGTCACCAAATTTTAGGTTACTTCATCACTAAGAAACTAAGTTAAAATACTATTAATTAATGACACATATTTCATATACATTGGTAATAATTAAAATTTTATAATTAGGATCAATAGTTTATTTGTTCACCATATTCACATTGGGTTATGGTATATTAGATGTAAACAATTTCAATATTTTACTTCTTCTTCATCACCAAATTTTAGGTTACTTCTTCACTAAGAAACTACATAAAAGACTATTAATTAATGACACATATTTCATAAACATTGGTAATAATTCAAATTATATAATGTGGCTCGATAAAATATTTATTCACCATACTCATATAGTATTATGGTATAATAGATGTAAACAATTTCAATATTTTTCTTCATCTCAGTCACCAAATTTTTAGGTTACTTCATCACAAAGAAACTAAGTTAAAAGACTATTAATTAATGACACATATTTCTTATACATTGGTAATAATTAAAATTATATAACAAGGCTCCATAGTTTATTTGTTCACCATAATCACATTTTTTATGGTATAATAGATGTAAACAATTTCAATATTTTTCTTCTTCTCAGTCACCAAATTTTAGGTTACTTCATCACAACGAAACTAAGTTAAAAGACTATTAATTAATGACACATATTTCATATACATTGGTAATAATTAAAATTATATAATTAGGCTCGATAGTTTATTTGTTCACCATTTTCACATTGTGTAATGGTATAATAGATGTAAATAGTTTCAATATTTTACTTATTCTTCATCACCAAATTTTAGGTTACATCTTCACTAAAAAACTAATTTAAAAGACTATTAATTAATTACACATATTTCATATACATTGGTAATATTTCAAATTATATAGTGAGGATGGATAGTATATTTATTCACCATACTTATATGGTATTATGGTATAATAGATGTAAACAATTTCAATATTTTTCTTCTTCTCAGTCACCAAATTTTAGGTTACTTCATCACAAAGAAACTAAGTTAAAAGACTATTAATTAATGACATATATTTCATATACATTGGTAATAATTAAAATTATATAATTAGGCTCGATAGTTTATTTGTTCACCATTTTCACATTGTGTAATTGTATAATAGATGTAAATAGTTTCAATATTTTACTTATTCTTCATCACCAAATTTTAGGTTACTTCTTCACTAAAAAACTAAGTTAAAAGACTATTAATTAATTACACATATTTCATATACATTGGTAATAATTCAAATTATATAGTGAGGATGGATAGTATATTTATTCACCATACTTATATGGTATTATGGTATAATAGATGTAAACAATTTCAATATTTTTCTTCTTCTCAGTCACCAAATTTTAGGTTACTTCATCACTAAGAAACTAAGTTAAAATACTATTAATTAATGACACATATTTCATATACATTGGTAATAATTAAAATTTTATAATTAGGATCAATAGTTTATTTGTTCACCATATTCACACTGGGTTATGGTATATTAGATGTAAACAATTTCAATATTTTACTTCTTCTTCATCACCAAATTTTAGGTCACTTCTTCACTAAGAAACTACATAAAAGACTATTAATTAATGACACATATTTCATAAACATTGGTAATAATTCAAATTATATAATGTGGCTCGATAAAATATTTATTCACCATACTCATATAGTATTATGGTATAATAGATGTAAACAATTTTAATATTTTTCTTCATCTCAAGCACCAAATTTTTAGGTTACTTCATCACAAAGAAACTAAGTTAAAAGACTATTAATTAATGACACATATTTCATATACATTGGTAATAATTAAAATTATATAACAAGGCTCCATAGTTTATTTGTTCACCATAATCACATTTTTTATGGTATAATAGATGTAAACAATTTTAATATTTTTCTTCTTCTCCATCACTAACTTTAGGTTACTTCTTCAATAAGAGACTAAGTTAAAGGACTATTAAATAATTACACATATTTCATATACATTGGTAATAATTCAAATTATATAATGAGGATTGGTAGTATAATTATTCACCATACTCATATGGTATTATGGTATAATAGATGTAAACAATTTCAATATTTTTCTTCTTCTCAGTCACCAAATTTTAGGTTACTTCATCACAACGAAACTAAGTTAAAAGACTATTAATTAATGACACATATTTCATATACATTGGTAATAATTAAAATTATATAATTAGGCTCGATAGTTTATTTGTTCACCATTTTCACATTGTGTAATGGTATAATAGATGTAAATAGTTTCAATATTTTACTTATTCTTCATCACCAAATTTTAGGTTACATCTTCACTAAAAAACTAATTTAAAAGACTATTAATTAATTACACATATTTCATATACATTGGTAATATTTCAAATTATATAGTGAGGATGGATAGTATATTTATTCACCATACTTATATGGTATTATGGTATAATAGATGTAAACAATTTCAATATTTTTCTTCTTCTCAGTCACCAAATTTTAGGTTACTTCATCACAAAGAAACTAAGTTAAAAGACTATTAATTAATGACACATATTTCATATACATTGGTAATAATTAAAATTATATAATTAGGCTCGATAGTTTATTTGTTCACCATTTTCACATTGTGTAATTGTATAATAGATGTAAATAGTTTCAATATTTTACTTATTCTTCATCACCAAATTTTAGGTTACTTCTTCACTAAAAAACTAAGTTAAAAGACTATTAATTAATTACACATATTTCATATACATTGGTAATAATTCAAATTATATAGTGAGGATTGATAGTATATTTATTCACCATACTTATATGGTATTATGGTATAATAGATGTAAACAATTTCAATATTTTTCTTCTTCTCAGTCACCAAATTTTAGGTTACTTCATCACTAAGAAACTAAGTTAAAATACTATTAATTAATGACACATATTTCATATACATTGGTAATAATTAAAATTTTATAATTAGGATCAATAGCTTATTTGTTCACCATATTCACATTGGGTTATGGTATATTAGATGTAAACAATTTCAATATTTTACTTCTTCTTCATCACCAAATTTTAGGTTACTTCTTCACTAAGAAACTACATAAAAGACTATTAATTAATGACACATATTTCATAAACATTGGTAATAATTCAAATTATATAATGTGGCTCGATAAAATATTTATTCACCATACTCATATAGTATTATGGTATAATAGATGTAAACAATTTCAATATTTTTCTTCATCTCAGTCACCAAATTTTTAGGTTACTTCATCACAAAGAAACTAAGTTAAAAGACTATTAATTAATGACACATATTTCATATACATTGGTAATAATTAAAATTATATAACAAGGCTCCATAGTTTATTTGTTCACCATAATCACATTTTTTATGGTATAATAGATGTAAACAATTTTAATATTTTTCTTCTTCTCCATCACCAACTTTAGGTTACTTCTTCAATAAGAGACTAAGTTAAAAGACTATTAAATAATTTCACATATTTCATATACATTGGTAATAATTCAAATTATATAATGAGGATTGGTAGTATAATTATTCACCATACTCATATGGTATTATGGTATAATAGATGTAAACAATTTCAATATTTTTCTTCTTCTCAGTCACCAAATTTTAGGTTACTTCATCACAACGAAACTAAGTTAAAAGACTATTAATTAATGACACATATTTCATATACATTGGTAATAATTAAAATTATATAATTAGGCTCGATAGTTTATTTGTTCACCATTTTCACATTGTGTAATGGTATAATAGATGTAAATAGTTTCAATATTTTACTTATTCTTCATCACCAAATTTTAGGTTACATCTTCACTAAAAAACTAATTTAAAAGGCTATTAATTAATTACACATATTTCATATACATTGGTAATATTTCAAATTATATAGTGAGGATGGATAGTATATTTATTCACCATACTTATATGGTATTATGGTATAATAGATGTAAACAATTTCAATATTTTTCTTCTTCTCAGTCACCAAATTTTAGGTTACTTCATCACTAAGAAACTAAGTTAAAATACTATTAATTAATGACACATATTTCATATACATTGGTAATAATTAAAATTTTATAATTAGGATCAATAGTTTATTTGTTCACCATATTCACATTGGGTTATGGTATATTAGATGTAAACAATTTCAATATTTTTCTTCTTCTTCATCACCAAATTTTAGGTTACTTCTTCACTAAGAAACTATATAAAAGACTATTAATTAATGACACATATTTCATAAACATTGGTAATAATTCAAATTATATAATGTGGCTCGATAAAATATTTATTCACCATACTCATATAGTATTATGGTATAATAGATGTACACAATTTCAATATTTTTCTTCATCTCAGTCACCAAATTTTTAGGTTACTTCATCACAAAGAAACTAAGTTAAAAGACTATTAATTAATGACACATATTTCATATACATTAGTAATAATTAAAATTATATAACAAGGCTCCATAGTTTATTTGTTCACCATAATCACATTTTTTATGGTATAATAGATGTAAACAATTTTAATATTTTTCTTCTTTTCCATCACCAATTTTAGGTTACTTCTTCAATAAGAGACTAAGTTAAAAGACTATTAAATAATTACACATATTTCATATACATTGGTAATAATTCAAATTATATAATGAGGATTGGTAGTATAATTATTCACCATACTCATATGGTATTATGGTATAATAGATGTAAACAATTTCAATATTTTTCTTCTTCTCAGTCACCAAATTTTAGGTTACTTCATCACAACGAAACTAAGTTAAAAGACTATTAATTAATGACACATATTTCATATACATTGGTAATAATTAAAATTATATAATTAGGCTCGATAGTTTATTTGTTCACCATTTTCACATTGTGTAATGGTATAATAGATGTAAATAGTTTCAATATTTTACTTATTCTTCAACACCAAATTTTAGGTTACATCTTCACTAAAAAACTAATTTAAAAGACTATTAATTAATTACACATATTTCATATACATTGGTAATATTTCAAATTATATAGTGAGGATGGATGTAACACCCCGTTTTCAATTAATTGATTTATTTAAATTTGGGAATTTATTTTATTAGAATTAATAAAATAAAAAGAATTATTTATTTTGGAGTATTTGAGGAAAATAAAAGAAATAAGGAATATTGGGATTTTTATGTTATTGGGCTTAGATGTTGTTAGTAAAGAGTGGGGGTGCAGAGAAATAAAGTTATGTTTGGGACTTAGGCCATTTTCTCATTTTTGGTTTTCACGTAAGAACAGAAGTTGGAATTTGGGAAAATAGAGCTCTGAAGAACGGAGAACGAAGAACATCGCTCAAGAACTCAAAGCTGCTAATTGATAAGGTAAGGGGGGTTTATACTCGATTTATATTTGTTTATGGGTTTATGTACGGTTGATTCGGGTAATCGTAGGAAATCCCAATTGTTAGATGTTTCTAGGGATCGATAACCTTAGGATTGAACTTTGTTTAGAAAAGGTTTAAGTTCCCGATTTTATGAATCAATTAGAGACTTTAGGTTCCTATGATGGATTGGATGTCTTTGTACTATATTGCACCGCCGTAGAGAGGTATTTTCGTGCAAAAAAAAATGGGTATAAGAGCTGCTGCAAAAACAGAAAAATTGGGTTCGCACTCATCAACACGGGTGCGTTGATTTACGCGGGCACCCGTGTTGATTCACTGTATGCTGATGAAAATGTGTTTTCTGGCCATAATTCAACACGGGCGTGTTGATTAACACGGGCGCCCGTGTTGATTCACTGTGTTGGCATAAAAATGGGTTTTCTGGGCACAATTCAACACGGGCCGTGTTGATTTACACGGGCGCCCGTGTTGATCCCCTGTTTTGTCAAAAAAACGTGTTTTCTGGACACATTTCCACACGGGCAGTGTTGTTTTACACGGGCACCCGTGTTAAACCTCCTGTGTTGGTTTTTAAACTATGTTTTCCGTGCATGTTGTTAAGTACGGATTGATCCGGTTTTGATGTGCAGTGTTTGACATGTTTTGAATATGTGTTTATTGAATTCCTAGTGTTGATTGATGTGTGTATCGAATAACGATTGTATGTTATGATACCAACACTATGTGGATCTTATTGTCATGCTTTTAGATGATGTTATCAAGCATGAATTATGATATAACTTGATATGATTGATGTTTAATAGTATGCTGAGTGGTTACATGCTATTCCTATCATGTTATGTTTGATATTGTTGATGTGCATGATATGTTGATTGATGTTCATAGTATGCTGAGTGTTACATACTTACATATCATGTTGCATTTGTTAATTCCCATTGTGTGGAATTAACATGGTGGCCAATATACGTGTCCGCGATCTAATGGAACGTTGAGGTGGTAGCCGTGTCCGCGATATAATGGAACGGTGAGTTATCCGTGACCCGCGATTTAATGGGGCGGTGAAGTGGTACCACATGCATGGGTGTGTTGCATTACTCGAATATAACATGAATGGATGATTTTTCCAATGTTGTATTTGATTGTTTGTATGCACGTATGATTGATAAATGGTTGATGATGTTTGATGAATATTTGCAAATATGAAAGGCAATATGTCATGGATATATGAATTGTAAAGGTTTTGTAAACTATGAAATATGCTAATTATTGGGTGATGCTTATGATTTCGTGAATTGATTGTTATGAATGTATAACCAAATGTATATTTGAGAAGCTCACCCTTACTGTTGAATATTTCAGATTGAGGAGCTTCGCTCAGGTGCTTGGCGAAGGCTTATCGTGTCTAGTTTAGTTTCATTTTAGTATGTCCGGGTCATGCTCTGATAGTTGTAACTCCGGGAACGTTTGGTTGTCGAGCTGCTTTAGTCAGACTCGTTTATTTTCTTTTAATTGTTATAATATGACGTTGACTTTTCCAGGTGTTAATCCCTGATGATTGAAAATATTATAACTTGGTTTATTAAATAAATTATTCCGCTGTGTAGACATGTATGAGTTACCACTAAAATTATGCATGACAGGAATTTATTTTATTAAAAGAGAATTGTAGCATTCCTCGATTATTACATGTACTCTGAGTTTATAATTTTTAATATTTGCGAAAATTATATGCGGGTTTCAGAGGGTGTTACAATAGTGGTATCAGAGCATAGTCGGTCGTTGTGACCAGAGTCTTGAGTCAGTCATTCCTTTTCGTATGCGACTAGTGCAAGGTAACACTGTCGATACTGTATTCTGATGTGGAGTATGTTTTAATTCTCAGGAATATGGCTGGAAGAGGTAATGGACGAAATGATGCTGCACTAGCTGAGGCTTTGGGGATGTTAGCTGGTGTACTTGCTGGAAACCCAACTGGAGGCGTGATTGGTGCTGATAGGCAATTGGGAAATTTCCAGAGGAACAATCCTCCGTTGTTCAAAGGTACACATGACCCCGAAGGTGCTCAGAAGTGGCTGAAGGAAATCGAAAGGATTTTCCGTGTGATCGATTGTGCTGAAGATCTGAAAGTCAGATATGGTACGCATATGTTGGCAGAAGAGGCCGACGACTGGTGGGTTGCCACAAGGACTGAAATGGTTCAGGATGGAGAGGCACTGACTTGGGCTAACTTCAGAAGGGCTTTTCTGAGGAGGTACTTTCCTGAAGATGTTCGGGGAAGAAAGGAAATTGAATTTTTGGAGCTTAAGCAGGGCAATCTGACTGTTAGTGAGTATGCTACTAAGTTCACTGAGCTGGCAAAGTATTATGCACACTACAACAATGATGAGGCTGGAGAATTCTCTAAGTGTATCAAATTTGAGAATGGTCTCCGAGATGAGATTAAGCAGGGAATCAGGTACCAGCGTATTCGTAGATTTTCTGATCTGGTGGATTGTAGCAGAATCTTGGAAGAAGATATTACCAAGAATCGGTCGTCTCACTCTCGTGGGGCTGTTGATAAAAGAGGGAAGCAACATATGGACCGTGGCAAGCCATATGGTAGAGATAACCAGAGATCAGGCGGTTGGAAAAGGCCTAGTGGGGGAGATTCTAAGGCTCCTATCAGATGCTACAGGTGTGGTGAGTCTGGTCATCACATTCGAGACTGCAAGAGTGATGAGAAGAAGTGCTATAAATGTGGAAAGGCTGGTCATTTGTCTATTGATTGCAAAGGGAAGTCTGTTACTTGTTACAATTGTGGCGAAGAAGGTCACATTCGTCCGCAGTGTCCTAAGCCTAGGAAGGATCAGTCAGGTGGAAAAGTGTTTGCTTTGTCTGGATCTGAGACTACCCCAGAGGATCGATTGATTAAAGGTACGTGTTTTATTCATGGCACACCTTTAGTTGAAATTATTGATACTGGTGCAACTCATTCTTTCATTTCTTTGGATTGTGCTGAGAGGTTGAAACTGGACATATCTGGTATGCGAGGTAGCATGGTTGTTGATACTCCTGCATCGGGTTCAGTGACAACTTCACTCGTATGTAGGAATTGTCCTATTGAGATTTTTGGTAGAGGTTTCGGTATGGATTTAGTGTGCCTACCGCTTGAACAAATTGATATTATCCTTGGGATGAACTGGTTGGAATTTAACCGGGTTCATCTGAACTGCTTTGCTAAGACGGTGATTTTCCCAGAAGCAGTTGGTGTCGAGAAATTGACTATGACTGCTAGTCAGGTGCAAGAAGCAATGGAAGATGGTGCTAACGTGTTTATGTTACTTGCTTCGTTAGATGCAACAGGAAAGGTCAGGAGTAGTGAATTGCCAGTGGTGTGTGATTTTCCAGAAGTCTTTCCTGATGATGTTGGCGAGTTACCTCCTGAGAGAGAAGTGGAATTTTCTATAGATTTAATTCCTGGTACGAGACCGGTGTCGATGGCGCCATATCGTATGTCTGCGTCTGAATTGGCCGAATTGAAGAGTCAGTTGGAAGATTTACTGGAGAAGAAGTTTATTCGTCCAAGTGTTTCGCCTTGGGGTGCTCCGGTATTGTTGGTTAAGAAGAAAGAAGGTTCTATGAGACTGTGTGTTGATTACAGGCAATTGAACAAGGTAACCATTAAGAATCGGTACCCGTTACCGAGGATTGATGATTTAATGGATCAGTTAATTGGAGCCAGTGTATTCAGTAAGATTGACTTGAGATCTGGATATCATCAGATTCGTGTGAAAGCGGAAGATATTCAGAAGACTGCTTTTCGAACGAGGTATGGGCATTATGAATATTCTGTTATGCCGTTCGGAGTTACTAATGCACCTGGTGTTTTCATGAAATATATGAACAGGATTTTTCATCCGTATCTGGATAAGTTTGTTGTGGTTTTTATTGATGACATTCTGATTTATTCCAAGAATGACGAAGAACATGCGGAACATCTCAGAATTGTGTTAGAGTTGTTGAAAGATAGGAAGTTGTATGCAAAGTTGTCCAAATGTGAGTTCTGGCTGAATGAAGTTAGTTTTCTTGGACATGTGATTTCTAAGAATGGTATTGCAGTGGATCCTACAAAGGTAGAAGCAGTATCTCAGTGGGAAGCGCCGAAGACTGTTTCTGAAATTAGAAGTTTTCTTGGTCTTGCAGGTTATTACAGAAAGTTTATCGAAGGATTCTCAAAGTTAGCTTTGCCGTTGACGAAATTGACTCGTAAAGGACAAGCGTTTATTTGGGATTCTGATTGTGAGAAAGGTTTCCAAGAATTGAAGCGGAGATTGACAAGTGCTCCTATTCTGATTTTGCCGAATCCGGTGGAATCTTTTGTGGTCTATTGTGATGCATCTCTGTTGGGTTTAGGTGGTGTTTTAATGCAGAATCAGCAGGTAGTTGCGTATGCTTCGAGACAGTTGAAGGTTCATGAAAGGAACTATCCTACTCATGACTTAGAGTTGGCAGCAGTCGTGTTTGTCTTGAAATTATGGAGACATTATCTGTACGGTTCGAGATTTGAAGTGTATAGTGATCATAAGAGTTTGAAGTATCTTTTCGATCAGAAAGAGCTTAATATGAGGCAAAGAAGGTGGTTGGAATTTCTCAAAGATTATGATTTTGGTTTGAATTACCATCCTGGTAAGGCAAATGTGGTTGCAGATGCTTTGAGCAGGAAATCCTTGCATATGTCTATGATGATGGTTCGTGAATTGGATTTAATTGAGCAATTCCGAGATTTGA
This sequence comes from Vicia faba, assembly GCA_948472305.1. Classification (NCBI taxonomy): domain Eukaryota; kingdom Viridiplantae; phylum Streptophyta; class Magnoliopsida; order Fabales; family Fabaceae; genus Vicia; species Vicia faba. The sequence goes on from CATIWC010001713.1 coordinate 24,511, forward strand.
GTTTGGTTTGTGAAAGTACTCCGAAGTGTGTTCGTTTGGGTATGTTGAAACTTACTAGTGGTATTCTAGAAGAGATCAGGATCGGGCAGAAATCCGATGTTAATTTAGTTGATAAATTGACATTGATCAACCAAGGTCAAGGTGGTGAGTTTAGGATTGATGAAAATGATGTTATGAGATTTGGCGATAGAGTTTGTGTTCCTGATGTCGCAGAAATCAAGAAAAGTATATTAGAGGAAGGACATCGCAGTGGGATGAGCATTCATCCGGGTGCCACGAAAATGTATCATGATTTGAAGAAATTGTTTTGGTGGCCGGGAATGAAAAAGGAAATAGCCGAATTTGTGTATGCATGTTTAATCTGTCAGAAATCGAAGATTGAGCATCAGAAGCCGTCTGGATTTATGCAACCAATGTTTATTCCAGAATGGAAGTGGGATAGTATTTCTATGGATTTTGTATCTGGGTTGCCGAGGACTCCTACGAATTGTGAAGCAATATGGGTCGTTGTGGATAGGTTGACTAAGTCTGCTCATTTTATACCGGTGCGAATGGATTACTCGATGGAGAGATTGGCACAGTTGTATATTGAGAAAATAGTGAGTTTGCATGGAGTTCCTTCTAGTATTGTGTCAGATAGAGATCCGAGGTTCACTTCGAAATTTTGGGAAGGATTGCAGAAGGCTTTGGGTACTAAGTTGAGATTGAGTTCAGCTTACCATCCTCAGACTGATGGACAGACGGAGAGGACGATTCAATCGTTGGAAGATTTATTGCGTGCTTGTGTTTTAGAGAAAGGTGGAGCTTGGGATAGCTATTTGCCGTTGATTGAATTTACTTATAACAATAGTTACCATTCGAGTATTGGTATGGCTCCGTTTGAGGCATTGTATGGTAGACGGTGTAGAACGCCTTTGTGTTGGTATGAATCTGGAGAGAGTTCGGTAATTGGGCCAGAGATTGTTCAGCAGACTACCGAAAAGATCAAATTGATTCAAGAGAAGATGAGAGCTTCTCAGAGTCGTCAGAAAAGTTATCATGATAAGAGGAGAAAGAATTTAGAATTCAGTGCTGGAGATCATGTGTTTATGAGAGTTACTCCGATGACGGGTATTGGTCGGGCGTTGAAGTCTAAGAAGTTGACTCCGCGTTTTATTGGTCCGTTTCAGATTACGGAAAGAGTTGGAGGAGTTGCTTATCGCATTGCTTTACCTCCGAGACTTGCGAATTTGCACAATGTTTTTCATGTTTCTCAGTTGAGGAGATACATTCCAGACCCATCTCATGTAATCCAAATAGATGATGTACAGGTAAGAGATAACCTGACAGTAGAAGCATTGCCTATGAGGATAGAAGATCGGGAAGTGAAACAGTTAAGAGGTAAAGAGATAGCATTAGTGAAGGTTGCTTGGGGAGGTCCAGCAGATGGAAATATCACTTGGGAGCTGGAGAGCCAGATGAAAGAGGCTTATCCGGAGCTGTTCGTCTAAGGTATGTTTTCGAGGACGAAAACTCTTTTAGTGGGGGAGAGTTGTAACACCCCGTTTTCAATTAATTGATTTATTTAAATTTGGGAATTTATTTTATTAGAATTAATAAAATAAAAAGAATTATTTATTTTGGAGTATTTGAGGAAAATAAAAGAAATAAGGAATATTGGGATTTTTATGTTATTGGGCTTAGATGTTGTTAGTAAAGAGTGGGGGTGCAGAGAAATAAAGTTATGTTTGGGACTTAGGCCATTTTCTCATTTTTGGTTTTCACGTAAGAACAGAAGTTGGAATTTGGGAAAATAGAGCTCTGAAGAACGGAGAACGAAGAACATCGCTCAAGAACTCAAAGCTGCTAATTGATAAGGTAAGGGGGGTTTATACTCGATTTATATTTGTTTATGGGTTTATGTACGGTTGATTCGGGTAATCGTAGGAAATCCCAATTGTTAGATGTTTCTAGGGATCGATAACCTTAGGATTGAACTTTGTTTAGAAAAGGTTTAAGTTCCCGATTTTATGAATCAATTAGAGACTTTAGGTTCCTATGATGGATTGGATGTCTTTGTACTATATTGCACCGCCGTAGAGAGGTATTTTCGTGCAAAAAAAAATGGGTATAAGAGCTGCTGCAAAAACAGAAAAATTGGGTTCGCACTCATCAACACGGGTGCGTTGATTTACGCGGGCACCCGTGTTGATTCACTGTATGCTGATGAAAATGTGTTTTCTGGCCATAATTCAACACGGGCGTGTTGATTAACACGGGCGCCCGTGTTGATTCACTGTGTTGGCATAAAAATGGGTTTTCTGGGCACAATTCAACACGGGCCGTGTTGATTTACACGGGCGCCCGTGTTGATCCCCTGTTTTGTCAAAAAAACGTGTTTTCTGGACACATTTCCACACGGGCAGTGTTGTTTTACACGGGCACCCGTGTTAAACCTCCTGTGTTGGTTTTTAAACTATGTTTTCCGTGCATGTTGTTAAGTACGGATTGATCCGGTTTTGATGTGCAGTGTTTGACATGTTTTGAATATGTGTTTATTGAATTCCTAGTGTTGATTGATGTGTGTATCGAATAACGATTGTATGTTATGATACCAACACTATGTGGATCTTATTGTCATGCTTTTAGATGATGTTATCAAGCATGAATTATGATATAACTTGATATGATTGATGTTTAATAGTATGCTGAGTGGTTACATGCTATTCCTATCATGTTATGTTTGATATTGTTGATGTGCATGATATGTTGATTGATGTTCATAGTATGCTGAGTGTTACATACTTACATATCATGTTGCATTTGTTAATTCCCATTGTGTGGAATTAACATGGTGGCCAATATACGTGTCCGCGATCTAATGGAACGTTGAGGTGGTAGCCGTGTCCGCGATATAATGGAACGGTGAGTTATCCGTGACCCGCGATTTAATGGGGCGGTGAAGTGGTACCACATGCATGGGTGTGTTGCATTACTCGAATATAACATGAATGGATGATTTTTCCAATGTTGTATTTGATTGTTTGTATGCACGTATGATTGATAAATGGTTGATGATGTTTGATGAATATTTGCAAATATGAAAGGCAATATGTCATGGATATATGAATTGTAAAGGTTTTGTAAACTATGAAATATGCTAATTATTGGGTGATGCTTATGATTTCGTGAATTGATTGTTATGAATGTATAACCAAATGTATATTTGAGAAGCTCACCCTTACTGTTGAATATTTCAGATTGAGGAGCTTCGCTCAGGTGCTTGGCGAAGGCTTATCGTGTCTAGTTTAGTTTCATTTTAGTATGTCCGGGTCATGCTCTGATAGTTGTAACTCCGGGAACGTTTGGTTGTCGAGCTGCTTTAGTCAGACTCGTTTATTTTCTTTTAATTGTTATAATATGACGTTGACTTTTCCAGGTGTTAATCCCTGATGATTGAAAATATTATAACTTGGTTTATTAAATAAATTATTCCGCTGTGTAGACATGTATGAGTTACCACTAAAATTATGCATGACAGGAATTTATTTTATTAAAAGAGAATTGTAGCATTCCTCGATTATTACATGTACTCTGAGTTTATAATTTTTAATATTTGCGAAAATTATATGCGGGTTTCAGAGGGTGTTACAATAGTGGTATCAGAGCATAGTCGGTCGTTGTGACCAGAGTCTTGAGTCAGTCATTCCTTTTCGTATGCGACTAGTGCAAGGTAACACTGTCGATACTGTATTCTGATGTGGAGTATGTTTTAATTCTCAGGAATATGGCTGGAAGAGGTAATGGACGAAATGATGCTGCACTAGCTGAGGCTTTGGGGATGTTAGCTGGTGTACTTGCTGGAAACCCAACTGGAGGCGTGATTGGTGCTGATAGGCAATTGGGAAATTTCCAGAGGAACAATCCTCCGTTGTTCAAAGGTACACATGACCCCGAAGGTGCTCAGAAGTGGCTGAAGGAAATCGAAAGGATTTTCCGTGTGATCGATTGTGCTGAAGATCTGAAAGTCAGATATGGTACGCATATGTTGGCAGAAGAGGCCGACGACTGGTGGGTTGCCACAAGGACTGAAATGGTTCAGGATGGAGAGGCACTGACTTGGGCTAACTTCAGAAGGGCTTTTCTGAGGAGGTACTTTCCTGAAGATGTTCGGGGAAGAAAGGAAATTGAATTTTTGGAGCTTAAGCAGGGCAATCTGACTGTTAGTGAGTATGCTACTAAGTTCACTGAGCTGGCAAAGTATTATGCACACTACAACAATGATGAGGCTGGAGAATTCTCTAAGTGTATCAAATTTGAGAATGGTCTCCGAGATGAGATTAAGCAGGGAATCAGGTACCAGCGTATTCGTAGATTTTCTGATCTGGTGGATTGTAGCAGAATCTTGGAAGAAGATATTACCAAGAATCGGTCGTCTCACTCTCGTGGGGCTGTTGATAAAAGAGGGAAGCAACATATGGACCGTGGCAAGCCATATGGTAGAGATAACCAGAGATCAGGCGGTTGGAAAAGGCCTAGTGGGGGAGATTCTAAGGCTCCTATCAGATGCTACAGGTGTGGTGAGTCTGGTCATCACATTCGAGACTGCAAGAGTGATGAGAAGAAGTGCTATAAATGTGGAAAGGCTGGTCATTTGTCTATTGATTGCAAAGGGAAGTCTGTTACTTGTTACAATTGTGGCGAAGAAGGTCACATTCGTCCGCAGTGTCCTAAGCCTAGGAAGGATCAGTCAGGTGGAAAAGTGTTTGCTTTGTCTGGATCTGAGACTACCCCAGAGGATCGATTGATTAAAGGTACGTGTTTTATTCATGGCACACCTTTAGTTGCAATTATTGATACTGGTGCAACTCATTCTTTCATTTCTTTGGATTGTGCTGAGAGGTTGAAACTGGACATATCTGGTATGCGAGGTAGCATGGTTGTTGATACTCCTGCATCGGGTTCAGTGACAACTTCACTCGTATGTAGGAATTGTCCTATTGAGATTTTTGGTAGAGGTTTCGGTATGGATTTAGTGTGCCTACCGCTTGAACAAATTGATATTATCCTTGGGATGAACTGGTTGGAATTTAACCGGGTTCATCTGAACTGCTTTGCTAAGACGGTGATTTTCCCAGAAGCAGTTGGTGTCGAGAAATTGACTATGACTGCTAGTCAGGTGCAAGAAGCAATGGAAGATGGTGCTAACGTGTTTATGTTACTTGCTTCGTTAGATGCAACAGGAAAGGTCAGGAGTAGTGAATTGCCAGTGGTGTGTGATTTTCCAGAAGTCTTTCCTGATGATGTTGGCGAGTTACCTCCTGAGAGAGAAGTGGAATTTTCTATAGATTTAATTCCTGGTACGAGACCGGTGTCGATGGCGCCATATCGTATGTCTGCGTCTGAATTGGCCGAATTGAAGAGTCAGTTGGAAGATTTACTGGAGAAGAAGTTTATTCGTCCAAGTGTTTCGCCTTGGGGTGCTCCGGTATTGTTGGTTAAGAAGAAAGAAGGTTCTATGAGACTGTGTGTTGATTACAGGCAATTGAACAAGGTAACCATTAAGAATCGGTACCCGTTACCGAGGATTGATGATTTAATGGATCAGTTAATTGGAGCCAGTGTATTCAGTAAGATTGACTTGAGATCTGGATATCATCAGATTCGTGTGAAAGCGGAAGATATTCAGAAGACTGCTTTTCGAACGAGGTATGGGCATTATGAATATTCTGTTATGCCGTTCGGAGTTACTAATGCACCTGGTGTTTTCATGAAATATATGAACAGGATTTTTCATCCGTATCTGGATAAGTTTGTTGTGGTTTTTATTGATGACATTCTGATTTATTCCAAGAATGACGAAGAACATGCGGAACATCTCAGAATTGTGTTAGAGTTGTTGAAAGATAGGAAGTTGTATGCAAAGTTGTCCAAATGTGAGTTCTGGCTGAATGAAGTTAGTTTTCTTGTATGCAAAGTTCTCCATCACAAATTTTTAGCTTACTTCTTCAATAAGAAACTATGTTAAAATACTATTAATTAATGACACATATTTCATATACATTGGTAATAATTAAAATTATATAACAAGGCTCCATAGTTTATTTGTTCACAATAATCACATTGTTTTATGGTATAATAGATGTAAACAATTTTAATATTTTTCTTCTTCTCCATCACCAATTTTTAGGTTACTTCTTCACTAAGAAACTAAGTTAAAAGACTATTAATTAATGACATATATTTCATATAAATTGGTAATAATTCAAATTATATAATGAGGATCGATAGTATATTTATTCACCATACTCATATGGTATTATGGTATAATAGATGTAAATAATTTCAATATTTTTCTTCTTCTCTGTCACAAAATTTTAGGTTACTTCATCACTAAGAAACTAAGTTAAAAGACTATTGATTAATGAAGAATATTTCATATACATTGGTAATAGTTAAAATTATATAACAAGGCTCCATAGTTTATTTGTTCACCATAATCACATTCTTTTATGGTAAAATAGATGTAAACAATTTTAATATTTTTCTTCTTCTCCATCACCAATTTTTAGCTTACTTCTTCAATAAGAAACTAAGTTAAAATACTATTAATTAATGACACATATTTCATATACATTGGTAATAATTCAAAATATATAATGAGTCTCGATAGTATATTTATTCACCATACTCATATGGTTTTATGGTATAATAGATGTACACAATTTAAGTATTTTTCTTCTTCTTTGTCACAAAATTGTAGGTTACTTCACCACTAAGAAACTAAGTTAAAAGACTATTAATTAATGACACATGTTTCATATAAATTGGTAATAATTAAAATTATATAATTAGGCTCGATAGTTTATTTGTTCACCATATTCACATTGTGTTATGCTATCATAGATGTAAACAGATTCAAAATTTTTCTTCTTCTCCATCACCAAATTGTAGGTTACTTCTTCACTAAGAAACTAAGTTAAAAGACTATTAATTAATGACACATATTTCATATATATTGGTAATAATTCAGATTATATAGTGAGGATCGGTAGTATATTTATTCACCATACTTATATGGTATTATGGTATAATAGATATAAACAATTTCAATATTTATCTTCTTCTCTATCACGAAATTTTAGGATACGTTATCACTAAGAAACTAAGTTAAAAGACTAGTAATTAATGAAACATATTACATATACATAGGTAATAATTAAAATTATATAACAAGGCTCGATAGTTTATTTGTTAACCATATTCACATTGTGGTATTGTATAATAGATGTAAACAATTTTAGTATTTTTCTTCTTCTCCATCACCAAATCTTAGGTTACTTCTTCACTCAGAAACTACGTTAAAAGACAATTAATTAATGACACATATTTCATAAACATTGGTAATAATTCAAATTATATAATGAGGCTCGATATAATATTTAAACACCGTACTCATATGGTATATAGTATAATAGATGTAAACAATTTCAATATTTTTCTTATTCTCAAGCACCAAATTTTAGGTTAGTTCATCACTAAGAAACTATGTTTAAAGACTATTAATAAATGACACATATTTCATATACATGGGTAATAATTAAAATTTTATAACAATGCTCCATAGTTTATTTGTTCACCATAATCACATTGTTTTATGGTATAATAGATGTAAACAACTTTAATATTTTTCTTCTTCTCCATCACCAATTTTTAGGTTACTGCTTCACTAAGAAACTTAGTTAAAAGACTATTAATTAATGACATATATTTCATATACATTGGTAATAATTCAAATTATATAATGAGGATCGATAGTATATTTATTCACCATACTCATATGGTATTATGGTATAATAGATATAAATAATTTCAATATTTTTCTTCTTCTCTGTCACAAAATTTTAGGTTACTTCATCACTAAGAAACTAAGTTAAAAGACTATTGATTAATGAAAAATATTTCATATACATTGGTAATAATTAAAATTATATAACAAGGCTCCATGGTTTATTTGTTCACCATAATCACATTGTTTTATGGTAAAATAGATGTAAACAATTTTAATATTTTTCTTCTTCTCCATCACAAATTTTTAGCTTACTTCTTCAATAAGAAACTAAGTTAAAATACTATTAATTAATGACACATATTTCATATACATTGGTAATAATTCAAAATATATAATGAGGCTCGATAGTATATTTATTCACCATACTCATATGGTTTTATGGTATAATAGATATAAACAATTTCAATATTTTTCTTCTTCTTTGTCACAAAATTGTAGGTTACTTCATCACTAAGAAACTAAGCTAAAAGACTATTAATTAATGACACATATTTCATATACATTGGTGATAATTAAAATTATATAATTAGCCTCGATAGTTTATTTGTTCATCATATTCACATTGTGTTATGCTATAATAGATGTAAACAAATTCAATATTTTTCTTCTTCTCCATCACAAAATTGTAGGTTACTTCTTCACTAAGAAACTAAGTTAAAAGACTATTAATTAATGACACATATTTAATATATATTGGTAATAATTCAGATTATATAGTGAGGATCGATAGTATATTTATTCACCATACTTATATGGTATTATGGTATAATAGATATAAACAATTTCAATATTTATCTTCTTCTCTATCACGAAATTTTAGGATATGTTATCACTAAGAAACTAAGTTAAAATACTAGTAATTAATGAAACATATTACATATACATAGGTAATAATTAAAATTATATAACAAGGCTCGATAGTTTATTTGTTAACCATATTCACATTGTGTTATTGTATAATAGATGTAAACAATTTTAGTATTTTTCTTCTTCTCCATCACCAAATTTTAGGTTACTTCTTCACCCAGAAACTACGTTAAAAGACAATTAATTGATGACACATATTTCATAAACATTGGTAATAATTCAAATGATATATTGAGGCTCGATATAATATTTATTCACCGTACTCATATGGTATATGGTATAATAGATGTAAACAATTTCAATATTTTTCTTCTTCTCAAGCACCAAATTTTAGGTTAGTTCATCACTAAGAAACTATGTTAAAAGACTATTAATAAATGACACATATTTCATATACATTGGTAATAATTAAAATTTTATAACAAGGCTCCATAGTTTATTTGTTCACAATAATCACATTGTTTTATGGTATAATAGATGTAAACAATTTTAATATTTTTCTTCTTCTCCATCACTAATTTTTAGGTTACTTCTTCACTAAGAAACTAAGTTAAAAGACTATTAATTAATGACATATATTTCATATACATTGGTAATAATTCAAATTATATAATGAGGATCGATATAATATTTATTTACCGTACTCATATGGTATATGGTATAATAGATGTAAACAATTTCAATATTTTTCTTCTTCTCAAGCACCAAATTTTAGGTTACTTCATCACTAAGAAACTACGTTAAAAGACTATTAATAAATGACACATATTTCATAAACATTGATAATAATTAAAATTATATAACAAGGCTCCATAGTTTATTTGTTCACAATAATCACATTGTTTTATGGTATAATAGATGTAAACAATTTTAATATTTTTCTTCTTCTCCATCGCCAATTTTTAGGTTACTTCTTCACTAAGAAACTAAGTTAAAAGACTATTAATTAATGACATATATTTCATATACATTGGTAATAATCCAAATTATATATTGAGGATCGATATAATATTTATTCACCGTACTCATATGGTATATGGTATAATAGATGTAAAAAATTTCAATATTTTTCTTCTTATCAAGCACCAAATTTTAGGTTATTTCATCACTAAGAAACTATGTTAAAAGACTATTAATAAATGACACATATTTCATATACATTGGTAATAATTAAAATTATATAACAAGGCTCCATAATTTATTTGTTCACAATAATCACAATGTTTTATGGTATAATATATGTAAACAATTTTAATATTTTTCTTCTTCCCCATCACCAATTTTTAGGTTACTTCTTCACTAAGAAACTAAGTTAAAAGACTATTAGATAATGACATATATTTCATATACATTGGTAATAATTCAAAATATATAATGAGGCTAGATAGTATATTTATTCACCATACTCATACGGTTTTATGGTATAATAGATGTAAATAATTTCAATATTTTTCTTCTTCTTTGTCACAAAATTGTAGGTTACTTCATCACTAAGAAACTAAGTTAAAAGACTATTAATTAATGACATATATTTCATATAAATTGGTAATAATTCAAATTATAAAATGAGGATCGATAGTTTATTTGTTCACCATATCACTACGCCAAAAAAGACCTACGAAAGCGCTTTTTTTGGCCTTTAAAAGCGCTTAAAAGCGCTTTTTAAGGTGGCGCTGCTATAGGTTTTCGCAGCGCTTTTTGTTTAATGAAAAGCGCTTTCGTAGGTCTACCTATGACAGCGCTTTTTCTAAAAAAGAGGTCTCTTAAGTACCCTTTTGGCAGCGCTTTTTCTAAAAAGCGCTCTCTTTAGTACCCTTTTGGCATCGCTTTTTCTAAAAAGCGCTCTCTTAAGTAGGTTTTTGGCAGCGCTTTTTCTAAAAAGCGATCTCTTAAGTAGGCTTTTGGCAGCGCTTTTTTATGAAGAAGCGCTTTCATTGGTGGCGCTTTTTTCTGGAAAAGAGCTTTCATAGGTTGTCTTTTAGCAGCGCTTTTGCCTGTAAAAGCACTGTCATATGTTTACCTAAGGCAGCGTTTTATGTGAAAAAGCGCTTTCATAGGTCTACCTAAGGCAGCGTTTTTCTTCAAAAAGCGCTTTCATAGGGTGTTTTTTTTTAGAGGTATAATTTATATAATTCATATACCTGCATTGTTTGCAGCATATTATTTATATAAACAAGTTGCCATAACCTGTAATTCATAAATCGCGGTAATGCATTGTATACCATTGTAATCCAAAATATATATACACCATTTTTGTACCTCAAAATATATATAAACCATTGTTATCAGCATTGTAACTCAAAATCAATCTTACAAAATCAACCCTAACAACAACTAAACCAGTCCTTATATGATTCTCTTCTCAATAAAATATTGACACAATTCCTCTTTGATTTCTTCCAACTAAAGTTTCGTGTAATATTCACATTTGTACTCATCGAAGTACTACATAACAAAACATAATATGCATGATTTAGTTAAAAGTAAAAAATTATATGAAATATCCGAGAAATAATAAAACAAATCCTAAGTTACAAATCCATACCGTGACTGGAATCTCTATTTGATTCAGTTGAATGATTTCTTTGATAAACCGCATAACAAAGTATCCGCAATCTATACTGTTTTGTTGTTGAGGACACTACATATAAAAACAAATAAGAATATATAGTTGTATTGTTTTATCAAATAGCATAAATATTATAAGAAAAATAGTGGAAATTAATATACCTGCACTTTGATCCAATTAATGTTGTTTGATTTAGACCGTCGTACCCGAGCTTCTCTTTGACATCGGAATACTTGTATCGCTCTAACAAAATAAAAATATATATTTACAACAATGTCACAGAAATAATTAAATATATAAACACACACAAATATTTAGAATAATCTCACTTACGTATCAATCATTAACTTCATATCCGAATAATTTGTCCAATCACCGTCAACCAAATTCAGATAATAGACCACTTCTTTTATAGGATCGATAACAACCAACAACCAGTGACGTCTATAAATTAAAACAACAGTTTAGAAGAAAATTTTCTACGCAAAATTTACAAATATTAAAATAAACTTAGAATGAAAATCTAACCCTGTAGGAATAGTATTATACACCCAAAGATATAAGCTTTCTGTACTGCCAGTTGCCATGAATCTTTCGACTAAGTGCTCTCTTACTGATTCCGGTTCCCTACCAATTGTCGCTCCGCTAACACGGGAGGAAGACACGAAATGGAATCTATTTGACAATTGATTCCCGCGCATCAATTTGTCATATAACAGCCTTAAATAAAAATATAATTAATATTAGACTATATTCATTGAAATGTTTAAAAAAGATTTCAGCTAATTACATAATATAAAGATGGGGGTTACCGGATGTATGCGTGCATAATACTGACGCCCAATTCTTTATGACGGAAAATCTGTTCCACATCCTCATGTCCAATTATTTCGGTGCAAGGAAAACCAAAGATACCTTGATCCATATCCATTTGACGAATACCACCATCCATCAAATTTGTTGTTCCCACTATTGTTTCAAGACACTGCCGGTATCAAGGGAAAAATCTAGTAGGCACCCTTTTCTTGGGTGGTACGCCAATGATCTTCTGGCTCACTTGTTGTGACCCTTGAAAAGGTACCTAAAAATCATATAGACTCAGTTAAGTTATAAAATTATGCAGTTTTTTATTCGGATCATATAATTAACACTTTAAATGTACCTCTTTTTGTGATACATCAGACTTGTCGTGCCGTAAAATCCCTTTACCCTTAGATGCGGGTGTTGTAGGAGTCTATAATTACCGTGGAAATAACTGAGGTCAGAACTGACAGTTGAATACTTAAAGATTCATAATTGTTTTCAACATACCTGATCATCTATGAAAATGAGGTCCGATGACCATGCAACAAAAGATCCTATTGCATCTCGCAGCAATGTGGTCTCAACAACAATGTCGGGTATCGGCAGCAACGCATCCATATCTAAAGCAATGTCAACCGATACTTTCATGTGTCCATTCGGAAGCGGTCTATGGTGAAGTAAATCTCCCGAAGTGTTATGGACTTTTCCCTTGCCAACTAGTCGATAAGTCGGCGACGATAGGTATAGCTGGCAAGATGAAATGCCCTAAACCAATAATAACCGTTAGAAGTGACTAAAAATATTCTATAATAATAACGGATATATATTGAAAATTACCTCGGGAAATTTATGTTGACAGTTGATACTAGCTTTGTCACTAGTTTCTTTCAATTGTGAACTGCTCTTTTTCGCCATATATCTCTCTTTATCCTTCTGCAATTCACGGACTTGAGCTTGTAAATCCTACAATGTTTGCATCACTTCTGCATTGCTAGGATTTCTTCTCCTTGGATGCTTATACAAAGAGGTTGGAGTCACACCATGACCTTTACCCCTCACCCGACCCGGATACTCAGCAATATTTAGTGCTCGACTAAGTACGCTCCTGGTATCCTGATGGTCCTCACTTGGGGATACCGATTGCGACAAGGTCTCCTGTAATTCATTTACATATCGAAAATTATTAGTGGAGATAAAAAATTATTTAAATATTGATAAACATTAATTGATTTAACTAAAGACACAATCTTATACTTACACATTCATCATACACATGTTGAATATCGGGATTAACAACTTGATCCTTGCCCACACGGGCTTCCTTCCACAACAAATGTGCAGGTAGTGATGTTGCGTCACTTTTCATCTCTTCTAACTATGCATTAACACAAGTATTAAGATCATCAATTATAACACATTGAGAGAATTAATAAGATCGTAGAGTTTATTTTTACTTACAATTTTTTCCTCTAAGCGAGCATATCCCAAACACCCTTTTTTGTATGGATATGCGGGTTTTGGCGCTCTCTCGCGATTGATAGCACTCACTTTCTTGAAATTCTCGTCTCTTCTTTGGCCTACAAAACCAACCCATTCTGAAGGTGTAATGAAGTTCTCATATTTCTTTGGACGTTCCGGATCCTCTTCAAGAAAATTTCCTTCATCATCTTTAAGATACTTGTTTGTTAAAAATGTTCTCCACCCTTTGTGTCTTTTTCCAGCCAAACCCATTATATACTTTTTACGGGTATCTTCAATGTTAAAAGACCTCTACAAAAAAACATACGCATAAAGTGTGTTAGTAAAAGAAATTTAAACACATATTATCGTCAAGATAAAGCAAATAACAAAAACCATATATGTACCTTTATCTCAGTCCAAACTTTCTCCTTAGCCTCATCCAACTCTCCTCTTTTCCATCTATGAGTGGTGATCGGAATGTGTATACGAACAAGCGTACCAATGTAGCTTGTCAACTTTGCAGCATTAGACCCAATTAGTTGGTCATTATCATTCCAATCTAAATTATATGTTACTCCTCTATCTCTATCACGGATGATTCCCCTCATAATAGTTATACCTCGTGTAATATCTTTTTCTGAAGTCTTTTCTGAAGTATTTTCTGGAGTATTTTCAGGAGCATTTTCAGGAGCATTTGCATCTTTTGAGTTTTCTTGATTACTAGCCATTTGACCTGTAATAATGAAAAAATAAATAAAAACGAAATGACAAATATAAAAATGAAATGGCAAATAAAAATGAAATGACAAATAAAAATGAAATGACAAATAAAAATGAAATGACAAATATAAAAATGAAATGAAAAATAAAAATGAAATGACAAATAAAAATGAAATGACAAATTAAATTTTATTGAATGATATAGGCTATAATTATATATACTATTACCCTTTTCACTAAGGTCTCTTTCTTTTCTTGGTAGGAATGTGTTCTACTTGTCTCTTAATAACACGGACAGTTGCATTGATCCAAATACCCTCATTATGATCGTTTTTAATACATGATTCATTATCATTTTGATCAGTTATGGTTAAAGATTCAATGTCAACACCAATATCACTTTGATCTCCAATGCTTTCATCAATTACTTTGTTAGATAATAGCACTATAGACCATTTCGTACTTGTCGGATCATTGACATATAACACTTGTTTAGCTTGAGAGGCTAGAATGAAAGGCTCATCTTTGTACCCTACCCTATTAAGATCCACTTGCAAAAAACCTGACTTATCCATTCGTATTCCATTATTATTTTAAACCCACTTGCAACCAAATATAGGAATCTGAAACTTCTCGTAATCAAACATCCAAATGCGCTCGATAACCCCAAAATATGACAGATTTGCAAATTTTGGGTTTAAGTCCTTCACACTTGATATATGCATTGCTTCAGCGATCAAGGTGACACCACTATTTTTCATAGTACTTTTGTCATCCTGTTCTTTGGTATAAAATGTGTATCCATTAATTGCATATGCGCTATAAGAAAACACAACTAAACTTGGACCGTATGCTAAACATCTCAATCTTTCTGTTACTGAAGCATGATCTGAACAATACTTTGAATAAATATGTTCCTTAAACCATGGTATGAAACTTCGATTGTTCTCTCGTACAATCCAATTCTCATTTCTATTCGGATTTAAACCTCGAAGAACACCCTTGTGAATTTCAACATACGGCTCAACTTCAAGCTCATTATGCAGAACATAAAAATGCACTTGATCCCGTTCGACCATTGATACCGTCACAACTTTATTTCCAATTAGCTTCTTACCTTCTTTTTTTTCAACAACATGAGATTTGGGGAGTCCAATTGATTGAACATTTGACAGATATTCAGTACAAAACTCAACCGCTTTCTCAACAATATATCGTTCAGCAATACAACCCTCTGGTCGACTTCGGTTTTTCACATACCCTTTTAATATTTTCATATAACGTTCAGTAGGGTACATCCATCTCATATAAGCTGGTCTGCACAGTTGTGTCTCTTTGACAAGATGAACGACAAGATGAACCATTATGTCAAAAAACGAGGGAGGGAAATACATTTCAAGATCACACAAACTAACAACTATTTCTTTTTGCAATGTTGGTAAGATCTCAGGATCGATCACCTTGCTGCAAATTGACTTGAAGAAAAAACACAGTTTAGTTATTGCGCTTCTTACTTTTTTTGGAAGAATAGAACGTATACCTATCGGTAGAAAATGTTCCATTATAACATGGCAATCATACGTCTTTAAACTCTTTAACTTGAGGTCTTGCATAGACACAAGTCTTCTAATATCTGATGAGTAGCCTTCTGGAACTTTAACCTCACTTAGGAACTTACACAATATTTTTTTCTCCTTTATGGATAGAGTGTAAACAGCAGGTGGTAGATATGTTCGTGTTCCTTTTTTCACGGGTCCCAATTCAGTTCTTATTCCCATCTCTACCATGTCCTCCCTTGCTTTAAGACCATCCTTAGACTTCCCTTTTATATTGAGTAACGTACCAATAACACTGTCAAATACATTTTTTTCAATATGCAAAACATCAAGAAAATGTCTTACCTACAAAGATTTCCATTATGGCAATTCAAAAAAAATTGACCTTTTCTTCCACCCACCTGTAACAACTTTATGTGCAAAAGGCTTGCCAAACTGAATACTCACATCTTTCACCTTTTCAAATAATTGATCAGCTGTCAATCCAGGCGGAGCTCTACGTTGTTCGGTATCTCCGTTGAACGCTTTTCTCCATCCACGATATTGATGTTTAGAATTTAAGAATCTACAATGACCGAGAAAGACATTCTTCTGACAAAGTTTCAATCGCATTGTATCGGTTCCATCTTCACAGATAGGACACGCTTTTTCACCTTTAATGCTATACCCAGATAGATTTCCGTAGGCTGGAAAATCGTTAATTGTTCCAAACAACATCGCCCTCAAGTTGAAACTTTCTTTCCTATACCCATCATAAACCTCCACACCGTTCTCCCACAAAATCTTCAAATCTTCGATTAAAGGTTCCAAATATACTTCTATGTCATTTCCTGGTTGTTTAGGCCCAGAAATTAACATAGATAACATCATGTACTTACGCTTCATACATAGCCACAGAGGTAGGTTATAAATCATAAGAATCACAGGCCATGTGCTATGCGAGATACTTTGAATACCGTGTGGGTTCATTCCATCAGTAGACAATGCCAAGCGAAGGTTTCTTGCTTCTTTTCCAAATTCAGGATAATCATTATCAATTTTCATCCACTGTGGTGAATCTGTCGGATGTCGAAACTTTCCATCAACAATTCTTTCATCTGCATGCCAAGTTAAGTGTCTTGAATCGGTTTCACTATGATACATCCGTCTAAATCTCGGAATTATAGGAAAATACCATAAGACTTTTGCCGGAGACAACATTTTCTTATATCGAGGGGCACCGCATTTAGGACACTCGTTTAACGATGCATACTCGTTTCGAAACAAAACGCAATCTTTTGGACAGGCATGTATCTTGTCATAGCTCATGCAAATAGAGTACAACATCTTTTTGGCCTCATACGTTCGATTGGGGAGAACATTATCCTCTGGTAGCATATCTTTCATAAGGGCTAATAACTCTGTGAAAACTTTTATCCGACCATCCATTGCCCGCCTTTAAGTTGTACAACTTTAATACCGCAGACAATCTTGTGAATTTTGTACAACCATTATACAACGGTTTCTCTGCATCGCTTACCAACATCTCGAACATTTTGGGACAATCATTAAGATCTTCTTCAAGCGCTTCTGCAATCTCTTCAACTCGATCATAATCGTATGTATCTGTGCCATTGTCGTTTGAAGCATACGTCCTATTAACCCCTGATTCATCATTCCCGTCACTTTTCTCACCATGCATATTCCAACATGTATAACTTCTATCAATTACATACCGTATTAAATGCGATGCCAACTGAACCGCGTCAACCTGATTCCCATAACAGCAACACAAACAAGGACATGTCATTCGACCGGGGTCTTCATCGTGCGCAACAGCAAACTTAACGAATTCCGGTACCCTGTTCTCGTACTCTTTTGATAATCGATTGGAATACATCCATGTCTTATCCATGGTTTACGGTTTCTGAGTCAATCTGAGCTAAATGATAAATTAGAAAACAAAACCAATACTCAAAACTTGCACTTGCTCTTGCACAACCATATAACAAAACCAATACTCAATACTTTTCACTAAATTCATTTTATTCTATCAACTACTTTAGTACATAAGTATAACACAAGAAACCATAAACAAGAAACTATCATTGCTCAAAATCAATCATAAAAAGCACACAAAAAAAACAATATATTAATAGAGTTAACAATATATATGTGGCTACCTTTATTAAATATTTTTTTACGCTCTCTATTATTTCTCTCTTAGCTTGTTTTACTAATGCACAACTTGTTAATATAAATGATGTTTGATAAAATAAAAAGCACATGAAAATGTGTTGTTTTCTACTAATATTTATTCCATAGAAGTTGTAAAAATAATCTATATTCATAATATGTGAGGTATTAGCCAGTAGCCACACAAATAAGTTGAAAATTAAGATGAGTTGTCAGTTCAAATATGTAACAATTTCTAAGAATTATTAGAATATAGTCACATCTTTATTCATACAAAACTATTCTAGAAATTAGAATCAAAGCAAGCATAGAACAATTTATTCATACAAAACTATACTAGAAATTGAAATACCTAGAGCTGAGTTGTGTAACTTTGTGTTGTATATTGTTGTGATTTCTGATGCAGCAAACTTTGTGATTTCACCTTGGGTTTCTCTTGTGGCAAGTGGTGGTCGTTGTTCTGATGAAAGAGTACTGATGAACGGAGGCGGAGGTCCTGATGAGGAAGTCCTGAAACTGCCCCCAGTGGTCCTGAACAAGAAGACGGAGGCAGAGGTCCTGATGAACAGAGGCAGAGGTCCTGAACAAGAAGACGGTGGCAAGTGGTGATCGTGACGAAAATCTGCTCGTAGATGCTAACGGCGGCAGAGCTCTGGTTTAGGGCTTTGATGATTTCGTGAAGAACAATAGAAAAGTGATGATACGAATTTTTGATAATTATTATAAAACTACCTACGAAAGCGCTTTTAAAAGCTCTTTCTAAAGGTCACCTATAACAGCGCTTTTTAATGTAGAAGCGCTTTCGTAGCATATCCTATAGCAGCGTTTTTAATAGCGCTTTCTAAAGGCCAGATTTAGCAGCGCTTTGTAAAAGCGCTTTCTAAGGCTAACCTTTAGCAGCGCTTTTGAAAAGCGCTTTCTTAAGGTACCCTCTGAAAGGCACCCTTTAGCAGCGCTTCTCAAAAAGCGCTTTCTAAGGGTGACCTTTAGCAGTGCTTTTGAAAAGCGCTTTCTTAAGGCACCCTTTGAAAGCGCTTTTTTTAAGCGATTTTTTTTTTAAAACTTACAGCAGCGCTTTTTCCTAAAAGCGCTTTCGTATGTGTGCTGCTAAAACTTATTTTTGGCGTAGTGTATTCACATTATGTTATGCTATAATAGATGTAAACAGATTCAATATTTTTCTTCTTCTCCATCACAAAATTGTAGGTTACTTCTTCACTAAGAAACTAAGTTAAAAGACTATTAATTAATGACACATATTTGATATATATTGGTAATAATTCAGATTATATAGTGAGGATCGATAGTATATTTATTCACCATACTTATATGGTATTATGGTATAATAGATATAAACAATTTCAATATTTATCTTCTTCTCTATCACGAAATTTTAGGATATGTTATCACTAAGAAACTAAGTTAAAAGACTAGTAATTAATGAAACATATTACATATACATAGTTAATAATTAAAATTATATAACAAGGCTCGATAGTTTATTTGATAACCATATTCACATTGTGTTATTGTATAATAGATGTAAACAATTTTAGTATTTTTCTTCTTCTCCATCACCAAATTGTAGGTTACTTCTTCACTAAGAAATTAAGTTAAAAGACAATTAATTAATGACACATATTTCATAAACATTGGTAATAATTCAAATTATATAATGATGCTCGATATGATATTTATTCACCGTACTCATATGGTATATGGTATAATAGATGTAAACAATTTCAATATTTTTCTTCTTCTCGAGCACCAAATTTTAGGTTAGTTCATCACTAAGAAACTATGTTAAAAGACTATTAATAAATTACACATATTTCATATACATTGGTAATAATTAAAATTTTATAACAATGCTCCATAGTTTATTTGTTCACCATAATCACATCGTTTTATGGTATAATAGATGTAAGCAATTTTAATATTTTTCTTCTTCTCGATCACCAATTTTTAGGTTACGTCTTCACTAAGAAACTAAGTTAAAAGACTATTAATTAATAACATATATTTCATATACATTGGTAATAATTCAAATTATATAATGAGGATCGATATAATATTTATTCACCTTACTCATATGGTATATGGTATAATAGATGTAAACAATTTCAATATTTTTCTTCTTCTCAAGCACCAAATTTTAGGATAGTTCATCACTAAGAAACTATGTTAAAAGACTATTAATAAATGACACATATTTCATATACATTGGTAATAATTAAAATTATATAACAAGGCTCCATAGTTTATTTGTTCACTATAATCACATTGTTTTATGGTATAATAGATGTAAACAATTTTAATATTTTTCTTCTTCTCCATCACCAATTTTTAGGTTACTTCTTCACTAAGAAACTAAGTTAAAAGACTATTAGATAATGACATATATTTCATATACATTGGTAATAATTCAAATTATATAATGAGGATCGATAGTATATTTATTCACCATACTCGTATGGTATTATGGTATAATAGATATAAATAATTTCATAATTTTTCTTCTTCTCAAGCACCAAATTTTAGGATAGTTCATCACTAAGAAACTATGTTAAAAGACTATTAATAAATGACACATAGTTCATATACACTGGTAATAATTAAAATTAAATAACAAGGCTCCATGGTTTATTTGTTCACCATAATTACATTGTTTTATGGTATACCTTCTCCATCACCAATTTTTAGGTTACTTCTTCACTAAGAAACTAAGTTAAAAGACTATTAGATAATGACATATATTTCATATACATTGGTAATAATTCAAAATATATAATGAGGCTCGATAGTATATTTATTCACCATACTCATATGGTTTTATGGTATAATAGTTGTAAATAATTTTAATATTTTTCTACTTCTTTGTCACAAAATTGTAGGTTACTTCATCACTAAGAAACTAAGTTAAAAGACTATTAATTAATGACCATATTTCATATACATTGATAATAATTAAAATTATATAATTAGGCACTATAGTTTATTTGTTCACCATATTCACATTGTGTTATGCTATAATAGATGTAAACAGATTCAATATTTTTCTTCTTCTCCATCACCAAATTGTAGGTTACTTCTTCACTAAGAAACTAAGTTAAAAGACTATTAATTAATGACCATATTTCATATACATTAATAATAATTAAAATTATATAATTAGGCTCTATAGTTTATTTGTTCACCATATTCACATTGTCTTATGCTATAATAGATGTAAACAGATTCAATATTTTTCTTCTTCTCCATCACCAAATTGTAGGTTACTTCTTCACTAAGAAACTAAGTTAAAAGATTATTAATTAATGACACATATTTCATATATATTGGTAATAATTCAAATTATATAGTTAGGATCGATAGTATATTTATTCACCGTACTCATATGGTATTTTGGTATAATAGATATAAATAATTTCAATATTTTTCTTCTTCTCTGTCACAAAATTTTAGGTTACTTCATCACTAAGAAACTAAGTTAAAAGACTATTAATTAATGACACATATTTCATATACATTGGTAATAATTAAAATTATATAATTAGGTTGGATAGTTTATTTGTTCACCATATTCACATTGTGTAATGGTATAATAAATGTAAACAGTTTCAATATTTTACTTCTTCATCACCAAATTTTAGGTTACCTCTTCACTAAGAAACTTAGTTAAAATACTATTAATTAATGACACATTTTTTATATACATTGGTAATAATTCAAATCATATAATGAGGATCGATAGTATATTTATTCACCATACTTATATGGAATATGCTATAATAAATATAAACAATTTCAATATTTATCTTCTTCTTTGTCACGAAATTTTAGGATACGTTATCACTAAGAAACTAAGTTAAAAGACTAGTAATTAATGAAACATATTACATATACATAGGTAATAATTAAAATTATATAACCAGGCTCAATAATTTAATTTTTAACCATATTCACGTTGTGTTAATATATAATAGATGTAAACAATTTTAGTATTTTTCTTCTTCTTCATCACCAAATTTTAGGTTATTTCTTCACTAAGAAACTACGTTAAAAGACTATTAATTAATGACACATATTTCATTAACATTGGTAATAATTCAAATTATATAATGAGGCTCGATATAATATTTATTCACCATACTCGTATGGTATATGGTATAATAGATGTAAAATATTTCAATATTTTTCTTCTTCTCAAGCACCAAATTTTAGGTTAGTTCATCACTAAGAAACTATGTTAAAAGACTATTAATAAATGACACATATTTCATATACATTGGTAATAATTAAAATTTTATAACAAGGCTCCAAAGTTTATTTGTTCACCATAATCACATTGTTTTATGGTATAATAGATGTAAACAATTTTAATATTTTTCTTCTTCTCCATCACCAATTATTAGGTTACTTCTTCACTAAGAAACTAAGTTAAAAGACTATTAATTAATGACATATATTTCATATACATTGGTAATAATTCAAATTATATAATGAGGATCGATATAATATTTATTCACCGTACTCATATGGTATATGGTATAATAGATGTAAACAATTTCAATATTTTTCTTCTTCTCAAGCACCAAATTTTAGGATAGTTCATCACTAAGAAACTATGTTAAAAGACTATTAATTAATGACACATATTTCATATGCATAGGTAATAATTAAAATTATATAACAAGGCCCGATAGTTTATTTGTTAACCATATTCACATTGTGTTATTGTATAATAGATGTAAACAATTTTTGTCTTTTTCTTCTTCTCCATCACCCAATTTTAGGTGACTTCTTCACTCAGAAACTATGTTAAAAGACAATTAATTAATGACACATATTTCATAAACATTGGTAATAATTCAAAAATATATAATGAGGCTCGATATAATATTTATTCACCGTACTAATATGGTATATGGTATAATAGATGTAAAATATTTCAATATTTTTCTTCTTCTCAAGCACCAAATTTTAGGATAGTTCATCACTAAGAAACTATGTTAAAAGACTATTAATAAATGACACATATTTCATATACATTGGTAATAATTAAAATTATATAACAAGGCTCCATAGTTTATTTGTTCACCATAATCACATTGTTTTATGGTATAATAGATGTAAACAATTTTAATATTTTTCTTCTTCTCCATCACCAATTTTTAGGTTACTTCTTCACTAAGAAACTAAGTTAAAAGACTATTAGATAATGACATATATTTCATATACATTGGTAATAATTCAAAATATATAATGAGGCTCGATAGTATATTTATTCACCATACTCATATGGTTTTATGGTATAATAGTTGTAAATAATTTTAATATTTTTCTTCTTCTTTGTCACAAAATTGTAGGTTACTTCATCACTAAGAAACTAAGTTAAAAGACTATTAATTAATGACCATATTTCATATACATTGATAATAATTAAAATTATATAATTAGGCACTATAGTTTATTTGTTCACCATATTCACATTGTGTTATGCTATAATAGATGTAAACAGATTCAATATTTTTCTTCTTCTCCATCACCAAATTGTAGGTTACTTCTTCACTAAGAAACTAAGTTAAAAGACTATTAATTAATGACCATATTTCATATACATTGATAATAATTAAAATTATATAATTAGGCTCTATAGTTTATTTGTTCACCATATTCACATTGTCTTATGCTATAATAGATGTAAACAGATTCAATATTTTTCTTCTTCTCCATCACCAAATTGTAGGTTACTTCTTCACTAAGAAACTAAGTTAAAAGATTATTAATTAATGACACATATTTCATATATATTGGTAATAATTCAAATTATATAGTGAGGATCGATAGTATATTTATTCACCGTACTCATATGGTATTTTGGTATAATAGATATAAATAATTTCAATATTTTTCTTCTTCTCTGTCACAAAATTTTAGGTTACTTCATCACTAAGAAACTAAGTTAAAAGACTATTAATTAATGACACATATTTCATATACATTGGTAATAATTAAAATTATATAATTAGGTTGGATAGTTTATTTGTTCACCATATTCACATTGTGTAATGGTATAATAAATGTAAACAGTTTCAATATTTTACTTCTTCATCACCAAATTTTAGGTTACCTCTTCACTAAGAAACTTAGTTAAAATACTATTAATTAATGACACATTTTTTATATACATTGGTAATAATTCAAATCATATAATGAGGATCGATAGTATATTTATTCACCATACTTATATGGAATATGCTATAATAAATATAAACAATTTCAATATTTATCTTCTTCTTTGTCACGAAATTTTAGGATACGTTATCAATAAGAAACTAAGTTAAAAGACTAGTAATTAATGAAACATATTACATATACATAGGTAATAATTAAAATTATATAACCAGGCTCAATAATTTAATTTTTAACCATATTCACGTTGTGTTAATATATAATAGATGTAAACAATTTTAGTATTTTTCTTCTTCTTCATCACCAAATTTTAGGTTATTTCTTCACTAAGAAACTACGTTAAAAGACTATTAATTAATGACACATATTTCATAAACATTGGTAATAATTCAAATTATATAATGAGGCTCGATATAATATTTATTCACCATACTCGTATGGTATATGGTATAATAGATGTAAAATATTTCAATATTTTTCTTCTTCTCAAGCACCAAATTTTAGGTTAGTTCATCACTAAGAAACTATGTTAAAAGACTATTAATAAATGACACATATTTCATATACATTGGTAATAATTAAAATTTTATAACAAGGCTCCAAAGTTTATTTGTTCACCATAATCACATTGTTTTATGGTATAATAGATGTAAACAATTTTAATATTTTTCTTCTTCTCCATCACCAATTTTTAGGTTACTTCTTCACTAAGAAACTAAGTTAAAAGACTATTAATTAATGACATATATTTCATATACATTGGTAATAATTCAAATTATATAATGAGGATCGATATAATATTTATTCACCATACTCATATGGTATTTTGGTATAATAGATGTAAACAATTTCAATATTTTTCTTCTTCTCAAGCACCAAATTTTAGGATAGTTCATCACTAAGAAACTATGTTAAAAGACTATTAATTAATGACACATATTTCATATGCATAGGTAATAATTAAAATTATATAACAAGGCCCGATAGTTTATTTGTTAACCATATTCACATTGTGTTATTGTATAATAGATGTAAACAATTTTTGTCTTTTTCTTCTTCTCCATCACCCAATTTTAGGTGACTTCTTCACTCAGAAACTATGTTAAAAGACAATTAATTAATGACACATATTTCATAAACATTGGTAATAATTCAAAAATATATAATGAGGCTCGATATAATATTTATTCACCGTACTCATATGGTATATGGTATAATAGATGTAAAATATTTCAATATTTTTCTTCTTCTCAAGCACCAAATTTTAGGTTACTTCATCACTAAGAAACTATGTTAAAAGACTATTAATAAATGACACATATTTCATATACATTGGTAATAATTAAAATTATATAACAAGGCTCCATAGTTTATTTGTTCACCATAATCACATTGTTTTATGGTATAATAGATGTAAACAATTTTAATATTTTTCTTCTTCTCCATCACCAATTTTTAGGTTACTTCTTCACTAAAAAACTAAGTTAAAAGACTATTAGATAATGACATATATTTCATATACATTGGTAATAATTCAAATTATATAATGAGGATCGATAGTATATTTATTCACCATACTCATATGGTATTATGGTAAAATAGATTTAAATAATTTCATAATTTTTCTTCTTCTCAAGCACCAAATTTTAGGATAGTTCATCACTAAGAAACTATGTTAAAAGACTATTAATAAATGACACATAGTTCATATACACTGGTAATAATTAAAATTAAATAACAAGGCTCCATGGTTTATTTGTTCACCATAATTACATTGTTTTATGGTATACCTTCTCCATCACCAATTATTAGGTTACTTCTTCACTAAGAAACTAAGTTAAAAGACTATTAGATAATGACATATATTTCATATACATTGGTAATAATTCAAAATATATAATGAGGCTCGATAGTATATTTATTCACCATACTCATATGGTTTTATGGTATAATAGTTGTAAATAATTTTAATATTTTTCTTCTTCTTTGTCACAAAATTGTAGGTTACTTCATCACTAAGAAACTAAGTTAAAAGACTATTAATTAATGACCATATTTCATATACATTGATAATAATTAAAATTATATAATTAGGCACTATAGTTTATTTGTTCACCATATTCACATTGTGTTATGCTATAATAGATGTAAACAGATTCAATATTTTTCTTCTTCTCCATCACCAAATTGTAGGTTACTTCTTCACTAAGAAACTAAGTTAAAAGACTATTAATTAATGACCATATTTCATATACATTGATAATAATTAAAATTATATAATTAGGCTCTATAGTTTATTTGTTCACCATATTCACATTGTCTTATGCTATAATAGATGTAAACAGATTCAATATTTTTCTTCTTCTCCATCACCAAATTGTAGGTTACTTCTTCACTAAGAAACTAAGTTAAAAGATTATTAATTAATGACACATATTTCATATATATTGGTAATAATTCAAATTATATAGTGAGGATCGATAGTATATTTATTCACCGTACTCATATGGTATTTTGGTATAATAGATATAAATAATTTCAATATTTTTCTTCTTCTCTGTCACAAAATTTTAGGTTACTTCATCACTAAGAAACTAAGTTAAAAGACTATTAATTAATGACACATATTTCATATACATTGGTAATAATTAAAATTATATAATTAGGTTGGATAGTTTATTTGTTCACCATATTCACATTGTGTAATGGTATAATAAATGTAAACAGTTTCAATATTTTACTTCTTCATCACCAAATTTTAGGTTACCTCTTCACTAAGAAACTTAGTTAAAATACTATTAATTAATGACACATTTTTTATATACATTGGTAATAATTCAAATCATATAATGAGGATCGATAGTATATTTATTCACCATACTTATATGGAATATGCTATAATAAATATAAACAATTTCAATATTTATCTTCTTCTTTGTCACGAAATTTTAGGATACGTTATCACTAAGAAACTAAGTTAAAAGACTAGTAATTAATGAAACATATTACATATACATAGGTAATAATTAAAATTATATAACCAGGCTCAATAATTTAATTTTTAACCATATTCACATTGTGTTAATATATAATAGATGTAAACAATTTTAGTATTTTTCTTCTTCTTCATCACCAAATTTTAGGTTATTTCTTCACTAAGAAACTACGTTAAAAGACTATTAATTAATGACACATATTTCATAAACATTGGTAATAATTCAAATTATATAATGAGGCTCGATATAATATTTATTCACCATACTCGTATGGTATATGGTATAATAGATGTAAAATATTTCAATATTTTTCTTCTTCTCAAGCACCAAATTTTAGGTTAGTTCATCACTAAGAAACTATGTTAAAAGACTATTAATAAATGACACATATTTCATATACATTGGTAATAATTAAAATTTTATAACAAGGCTCCAAAGTTTATTTGTTCACCATAATCACATTGTTTTATGGTATAATAGATGTAAACAATTTTAATATTTTTCTTCTTCTCCATCACCAATTTTTAGGTTACTTCTTCACTAAGAAACTAAGTTAAAAGACTATTAATTAATGACATATATTTCATATACATTGGTAATAATTCAAATTATATAATGAGGATCGATATAATATTTATTCACCATACTCATATGGTATTTTGGTATAATAGATGTAAACAATTTCAATATTTTTCTTCTTCTCAAGCACCAAATTTTAGGATAGTTCATCACTAAGAAACTATGTTAAAAGACTATTAATTAATGACACATATTTCATATGCATAGGTAATAATTAAAATTATATAACAAGGCCCGATAGTTTATTTGTTAACCATATTCACATTGTGTTATTGTATAATAGATGTAAACAATTTTTGTCTTTTTCTTCTTCTCCATCACCCAATTTTAGGTGACTTCTTCACTCAGAAACTATGTTAAAAGACAATTAATTAATGACACATATTTCATAAACATTGGTAATAATTCAAAAATATATAATGAGGCTCGATATAATATTTATTCACCGTACTCATATGGTATATGGTATAATAGATGTAAAATATTTCAATATTTTTCTTCTTCTCAAGCACCAAATTTTAGGTTACTTCATCACTAAGAAACTATGTTAAAAGACTATTAATAAATGACACATATTTCATATACATTGGTAATAATTAAAATTATATAACAAGGCTCCATAGTTTATTTGTTCACCATAATCACATTGTTTTATGGTATAATAGATGTAAACAATTTTAATATTTTTCTTCTTCTCCATCACCAATTTTTAGGTTACTTCTTCACTAAAAAACTAAGTTAAAAGACTATTAGATAATGACATATATTTCATATACATTGGTAATAATTCAAATTATATAATGAGGATCGATAGTATATTTATTCACCATACTCATATGGTATTATGGTATAATAGATTTAAATAATTTCATAATTTTTCTTCTTCTCAAGCACCAAATTTTAGGATAGTTCATCACTAAGAAACTATGTTAAAAGACTATTAATAAATGACACATAGTTCATATACACTGGTAATAATTAAAATTAAATAACAAGGCTCCATGGTTTATTTGTTCACCATAATTACATTGTTTTATGGTATACCTTCTCCATCACCAATTATTAGGTTACTTCTTCACTAAGAAACTAAGTTAAAAGACTATTAGATAATGACATATATTTCATATACATTGGTAATAATTCAAAATATATAATGAGGCTCGATAGTATATTTATTCACCATACTCATATGGTTTTATGGTATAATAGTTGTAAATAATTTTAATATTTTTCTTCTTCTTTGTCACAAAATTGTAGGTTACTTCATCACTAAGAAACTAAGTTAAAAGACTATTAATTAATGACCATATTTCATATACATTGATAATAATTAAAATTATATAATTAGGCACTATAGTTTATTTGTTCACCATATTCACATTGTGTTATGCTATAATAGATGTAAACAGATTCAATATTTTTCTTCTTCTCCATCACCAAATTGTAGGTTACTTCTTCACTAAGAAACTAAGTTAAAAGACTATTAATTAATGACCATATTTCATATACATTGATAATAATTAAAATTATATAATTAGGCTCTATAGTTTATTTGTTCACCATATTCACATTGTCTTATGCTATAATAGATGTAAACAGATTCAATATTTTTCTTCTTCTCCATCACCAAATTGTAGGTTACTTCTTCACTAAGAAACTAAGTTAAAAGATTATTAATTAATGACACATATTTCATATATATTGGTAATAATTCAAATTATATAGTGAGGATCGATAGTATATTTATTCACCGTACTCATATGGTATTTTGGTATAATAGATATAAATAATTTCAATATTTTTCTTCTTCTCTGTAACAAAATTTTAGGTTACTTCATCACTAAGAAACTAAGTTAAAAGACTATTAATTAATGACACATATTTCATATACATTGGTAATAATTAAAATTATATAATTAGGTTGGATAGTTTATTTGTTCACCATATTCACATTGTGTAATGGTATAATAAATGTAAACAGTTTCAATATTTTACTTCTTCATCACCAAATTTTAGGTTACCTCTTCACTAAGAAACTTAGTTAAAATACTATTAATTAATGACACATTTTTTATATACATTGGTAATAATTCAAATCATATAATGAGGATCGATAGTATATTTATTCACCATACTTATATGGAATATGCTATAATAAATATAAACAATTTCAATATTTATCTTCTTCTTTGTCACGAAATTTTAGGATACGTTATCACTAAGAAACTAAGTTAAAAGACTAGTAATTAATGAAACATATTACATATACATAGGTAATAATTAAAATTATATAACCAGGCTCAATAATTTAATTTTTAACCATATTCACGTTGTGTTAATATATAATAGATGTAAACAATTTTAGTATTTTTCTTCTTCTCCATCACCAAATTTTAGGTTATTTCTTCACTAAGAAACTACGTTAAAAGACTATTAATTAATGACACATATTTCATAAACATTGGTAATAATTCAAATTATATAATGAGGCTCGATATAATATTTATTCACCATACTCGTATGGTATATGGTATAATAGATGTAAAATATTTCAATATTTTTCTTCTTCTCAAGCACCAAATTTTAGGTTAGTTCATCACTAAGAAACTATGTTAAAAGACTATTAATAAATGACACATATTTCATATACATTGGTAATAATTAAAATTTTATAACAAGGCTCCAAAGTTTATTTGTTCACCATAATCACATTGTTTTATGGTATAATAGATGTAAACAATTTTAATATTTTTCTTCTTCTCCATCACCAATTTTTAGGTTACTTCTTCACTAAGAAACTAAGTTAAAAGACTATTAATTAATGACATATATTTCATATACATTGGTAATAATTCAAATTATATAATGAGGATCGATATAATATTTATTCACCATACTCATATGGTATTTTGGTATAATAGATGTAAACAATTTCAATATTTTTCTTCTTCTCAAGCACCAAATTTTAGGATAGTTCATCACTAAGAAACTATGTTAAAAGACTATTAATTAATGACACATATTTCATATGCATAGGTAATAATTAAAATTATATAACAAGGCCCGATAGTTTATTTGTTAACCATATTCACATTGTGTTATTGTATAATAGATGTAAACAATTTTTGTCTTTTTCTTCTTCTCCATCACCCAATTTTAGGTGACTTCTTCACTCAGAAACTATGTTAAAAGACAATTAATTAATGACACATATTTCATAAACATTGGTAATAATTCAAAAATATATAATGAGGCTCGATATAATATTTATTCACCGTACTCATATGGTATATGGTATAATAGATGTAAAATATTTCAATATTTTTCTTCTTCTCAAGCACCAAATTTTAGGTTACTTCATCACTAAGAAACTATGTTAAAAGACTATTAATAAATGACACATATTTCATATACATTGGTAATAATTAAAATTATATAACAAGGCTCCATAGTTTATTTGTTCACCATAATCACATTGTTTTATGGTATAATAGATGTAAACAATTTTAATATTTTTCTTCTTCTCCATCACCAATTTTTAGGTTACTTCTTCACTAAAAAACTAAGTTAAAAGACTATTAGATAATGACATATATTTCATATACATTGGTAATAATTCAAATTATATAATGAGGATCGATAGTATATTTATTCACCATACTCATATGGTATTATGGTATAATAGATTTAAATAATTTCATAATTTTTCTTCTTCTCAAGCACCAAATTTTAGGATAGTTCATCACTAAGAAACTATGTTAAAAGACTATTAATAAATGACACATAGTTCATATACACTGGTAATAATTAAAATTAAATAACAAGGCTCCATGGTTTATTTGTTCACCATAATTACATTGTTTTATGGTATACCTTCTCCATCACCAATTATTAGGTTACTTCTTCACTAAGAAACTAAGTTAAAAGACTATTAGATAATGACATATATTTCATATACATTGGTAATAATTCAAAATATATAATGAGGCTCGATAGTATATTTATTCACCATACTCATATGGTTTTATGGTATAATAGTTGTAAATAATTTTAATATTTTTCTTCTTCTTTGTCACAAAATTGTAGGTTACTTCATCACTAAGAAACTAAGTTAAAAGACTATTAATTAATGACCATATTTCATATACATTGATAATAATTAAAATTATATAATTAGGCACTATAGTTTATTTGTTCACCATATTCACATTGTGTTATGCTATAATAGATGTAAACAGATTCAATATTTTTCTTCTTCTCCATCACCAAATTGTAGGTTACTTCTTCACTAAGAAACTAAGTTAAAAGACTATTAATTAATGACCATATTTCATATACATTGATAATAATTAAAATTATATAATTAGGCTCTATAGTTTATTTGTTCACCATATTCACATTGTCTTATGCTATAATAGATGTAAACAGATTCAATATTTTTCTTCTTCTCCATCACCAAATTGTAGGTTACTTCTTCACTAAGAAACTAAGTTAAAAGATTATTAATTAATGACACATATTTCATATATATTGGTAATAATTCAAATTATATAGTGAGGATCGATAGTATATTTATTCACCGTACTCATATGGTATTTTGGTATAATAGATATAAATAATTTCAATATTTTTCTTCTTCTCTGTAACAAAATTTTAGGTTACTTCATCACTAAGAACTAAGTTAAAAGACTATTAATTAATGACACATATTTCATATACATTGGTAATAATTAAAATTATATAATTAGGTTGGATAGTTTATTTGTTCACCATATTCACATTGTGTAATGGTATAATAAATGTAAACAGTTTCAATATTTTACTTCTTCATCACCAAATTTTAGGTTACCTCTTCACTAAGAAACTTAGTTAAAATACTATTAATTAATGACACATTTTTTATATACATTGGTAATAATTCAAATCATATAATGAGGATCGATAGTATATTTATTCACCATACTTATATGGAATATGCTATAATAAATATAAACAATTTCAATATTTATCTTCTTCTTTGTCACGAAATTTTAGGATACGTTATCACTAAGAAACTAAGTTAAAAGACTAGTAATTAATGAAACATATTACATATACATAGGTAATAATTAAAATTATATAACCAGGCTCAATAATTTAATTTTTAACCATATTCACGTTGTGTTAATATATAATAGATGTAAACAATTTAGTATTTTTCTTCTTCTCCATCACCAAATTTTAGGTTATTTCTTCACTAAGAAACTACGTTAAAAGACTATTAATTAATGACACATATTTCATAAACATTGGTAATAATTCAAATTATATAATGAGGCTCGATATAATATTTATTCACCATACTCGTATGGTATATGGTATAATAGATGTAAAATATTTCAATATTTTTCTTCTTCTCAAGCACCAAATTTTAGGTTAGTTCATCACTAAGAAACTATGTTAAAAGACTATTAATAAATGACACATATTCATATACATTGGTAATAATTAAAATTTTATAACAAGGCTCCAAAGTTTATTTGTTCACCATAATCACATTGTTTTATGGTATAATAGATGTAAACAATTTTAATATTTTTCTTCTTCTCCATCACCAATTTTTAGGTTACTTCTTCACTAAGAAACTAAGTTAAAAGACTATTAATTAATGACATATATTTCATATACATTGGTAATAATTCAAATTATATAATGAGGATCGATATAATATTTATTCACCATACTCATATGGTATTTTGGTATAATAGATGTAAACAATTTCAATATTTTTCTTCTTCTCAAGCACCAAATTTTAGGATAGTTCATCACTAAGAAACTATGTTAAAAGACTATTAATTAATGACACATATTTCATATGCATAGGTAATAATTAAAATTATATAACAAGGCCCGATAGTTTATTTGTTAACCATATTCACATTGTGTTATTGTATAATAGATGTAAACAATTTTTGTCTTTTTCTTCTTCTCCATCACCCAATTTTAGGTGACTTCTTCACTCAGAAACTATGTTAAAAGACAATTAATTAATGACACATATTTCATAAACATTGGTAATAATTCAAAAATATATAATGAGGCTCGATATAATATTTATTCACCGTACTCATATGGTATATGGTATAATAGATGTAAAATATTTCAATATTTTTCTTCTTCTCAAGCACCAAATTTTAGGTTACTTCATCACTAAGAAACTATGTTAAAAGACTATTAATAAATGACACATATTTCATATACATTGGTAATAATTAAAATTATATAACAAGGCTCCATAGTTTATTTGTTCACCATAATCACATTGTTTTATGGTATAATAGATGTAAACAATTTTAATATTTTTCTTCTTCTCCATCACCAATTTTTAGGTTACTTCTTCACTAAAAAACTAAGTTAAAAGACTATTAGATAATGACATATATTTCATATACATTGGTAATAATTCAAATTATATAATGAGGATCGATAGTATATTTATTCACCATACTCATATGGTATTATGGTAAAATAGATTTAAATAATTTCATAATTTTTCTTCTTCTCAAGCACCAAATTTTAGGATAGTTCATCACTAAGAAACTATGTTAAAAGACTATTAATAAATGACACATAGTTCATATACACTGGTAATAATTAAAATTAAATAACAAGGCTCCATGGTTTATTTGTTCACCATAATTACATTGTTTTATGGTATACCTTCTCCATCAC
>CATIWC010001714.1:0-81590 GCA_948472305.1 Vicia faba
GTGATTTCAACCCATTCGAGCTCACATGTGGTAGTAGCCATGGAACGATATTCCGCCTCAGCTGAGGAACGTGAGACAACGTGTTGTTTTTTGGTTTTCCATGAGCAGGAGAATTCCCAAGGAAAATAATCCATCCAGTGAGAGAGCGCACAGTCAAAGGACATCCTGCCCAATCCGAGTCACACAGGCATAAATTTGAAGATCACAATCAGCTTGGAGTAGAATACCTTGGCCAGGATTTCCCTTGAGATAACGGACAAAACGGAGAGCTGCGTTCTAGTGCTCTTTTAAAGGTTTTTGCATAAATTGAGCCAACATATGAACAGAGTAAGAAAGTTTGGTCTAGTGATAGTTAAGTAGACCAAACGATCTACTAGTCTTTCGATACCGATCCAGATTAGAAAGAGGAGTTTCAATGGCCAAGGGAAGATGATGATTCTGATCTAAGGGAAAACCAACAGGTTTATCTCCCAACAACCTAACTTCGGTGATAGATATAAGTGTATATTTCCTTTGACACAAGAAAATTCCATTGGAGTTGCGAGCCACCTCAAGGCCAAGAAAATATTTAAAGGGCCAAGATCTTTCATATGAAAGCATGTGTTCAAGTAGGATTTAATAAAGGACTCAATTGATTTGTTGTTGTTTCAGAAATGATAAGATCATCCACATAGACTAACACATACAGCTCTACATAGTCACGATGTAGAGTAAAAAGAGAATAGTCAGAGTAGCACTGTATAAAACCATACCGTAGCAGAGCGTTTTTAGTTTGGCAAACCAACACCGAGGTGTCTGTTTCAATCCATATAAAGATTTGTGTAAGCGACATACTTGATTTGGTGTAGAGGTCTTGAAATCGAGAGGTAATTTCATATATACTTCTTCATCAAGCTCATCGTGTAAAAAGGCATTGTGAACATCCATTTGGTGAAGTTCCCAACGCTTGGCAGCCGCAACAGCGAGAAATTTTCTTACAGTTACCATTTTCACCACTGGTGAAAAGGTTTCATGATAATCCAGCCCCTTAACTTGGTTGTTCCCCATAATAACAAGTCTTGCCTTATAACGCTCAATAGTTCCATCTGAATGATACTTAATCTGATACACCCATTTGCTACCAATAGCCTTTTTGTTTGGTGGAAGTGTTTCTACTGTCCAAGTGCCATTATTTTCAAGAGCTTCAATTTCCAGCTTCATGGCATCCCGCCATGGAATATTTTTGACGGCTTCAGCAAAGTTTTAAGGTTCTGTAGCTGCAGAAACATCGGCCAAAAATTTCTTGTGTCGTGGTGAAAAGTTAGCATAATTTACATACTTGGGTAAGGGATAAGGTGCACCTGAAGGACGTGACGAAGCAGTAGAACAATTTGAGGGGCATATCTTAGTGATGGTATTGGTGACAAAGTATTGCAGCTTGGTAGAAGGCAATTTGATACGATGACCACGTCCCAAATTTTCGACAGTGTCTGCAGCCTGTGGTTCCTCACTGGTTTCAACAAATGATGCCATATTATGGGAGTCAAATGAAGAAGATCCAGTAGGAGATACAATTGAAACAGGTGGCGTGACACTTGACATATCTTTATCAAGTAATGTTGCAGTTTCAATTGCTAGAGTTAACGGGACTGCAGGTATAGTAGGAACAAGTTGAAGAGAATTGTCTTCAATAACATTACTGAAAGATGCACCAGGCAAGATGTGATCATTTTCAGACGAAATTTCGGCAGCAAAAGGAAATTCATTTTCACAGAAAACAACATCTCTTGAGTTAGAGAAAACGCCCAGCTCTAAATAATACATACGCCATCCCTTGGTGCCATATGGATAACCCACAAATACACATTTTTGATTTCGAGCAATAAATATCACCCTCATGATGTTGATTATATGCATAAGCTAAGCAACCAATAACACGGAGGTGCTCAAGAGAAGGATGTGTGTCATACAAGAGTTTAAATGGAGTCTTACCATCCAAGTTCCTTGTAGGAGTGCGATTGATCAAATAACACGCAACAAGAGCACATTCACCCTAAAATTGAATTGGAAATTGAGCCTGAAAGCGCAAGGCTCGGGCAACATTGAGAATGTGTCTATGCTTCCGCTCCACTTTTCCATTTTGTTGTGGTGTCCAAACACATGAAGTTTCGTGAATTATACCATTGTCACGAAAATATGTTTTCATGCAAGTAAATTCGGTCCCATTATCACTACAAACAATCTTTACTTGTTTATTGAATTGTCGCTCAATCATTGCAAAGAATTAAAAAAGATATCTAGAGACTTATGTTTTCTCAACAATGAGATAAATCCATACCGCTCTCGAGTAGTCATCAACAATAGTTAAAAAATATCTAGCGCCACGAAATGTTGGGTTGCGATAAGGCCCCTATAAATCACAATGGATTAGATGAAATGCAGAAGTTTCTTTATTTTCACTAATTGGAAAAGTATCTCGAGATTGTTTTGCTCTAAGACATATTTCACATGATTGGGTACATAGATAATTGTTTCTACTAGAACTAACATTCTGAAACATTTGCAGAGCCTTCAAAGATGCGTGTCCTAGTCTGTGATGTAACAGGTCCAAAGTGATTTCCTTATTTGTTTTCACTGCAGCTGATTTGACCATCTCTTTAAGATAATATAGCCCATCTTTTTGTTCACCCGCTCCAATCGCCATCCTCCTGTATAAGACAAAATTTATCAGTAAATTTAACAGTATAGTTAGAATCTTTTAGCAGCTGCAATACTGAGATAAGATTGTAGTGTAGACTAGGCACATATAAGACATTAGTTAATCTTATTCTTTCATTGAGCATCGCAATTCCTTCTTTTGTCACCATCGTCTCTTCACCGTTTGGTAGTCCAACAAAGCACTAAAAAATATTATGCACATTGGTTAAGCATTCTAGTTGACCGGTCATATGATTTGATGCACTTGTATCAATAATCCATGGCAAAAAGGAACACTTACCCATTAGCTTCTCGGTTGCACCTAGTTTTACATTGCTCAAAAGACTGACCAATGCTTGCCATTGATCAATAGTAATATTTCCTGGATTGCAAATATCTGAACTTGATGTTTCAGAAGCAACCTCTTCTTTAGATGATTTTGCTTGTGCTACACGAGCCTTAACAACTCCTCCACGTTTTTTGTTGTTAAAAACAACATTATATTGTTATGGCTTCCCACGCCCGTTCCCTTCAACTGTCCGCGTTGTCGATCTCCCCACCAATCAGGATATCCTATTACCTAAAAACAACCATCTGAATCATGGTCCATTAGATTGCAATGACTGCACATTCCTCCTTTTTCTTTACGTTTGAAGTTCGACTGCACTGCAAACGCCATGACCTCACCACGATCTTCTTCCGTACGAGTCATTGTGCGCAACCATTCCTCCTGAATCAATGTGGCATAAACTTTGTTCAATGTAGGTAGAGGATCCTGAGCGAGAAGATTGGACCCTACTATTCCATAGAGAGCGTCATCCAATCCCATGAGGAATTGATGGATTTTCTCTTCTTCGCGTTTCTTTTGCAACACAACTGAGATTGCACTTGCAACGCCCACACTTGCATGTCGGGATCTGATCGTAATTCGCCAATTCTTCCCATAGCTTCTTCAGTTTTCCATAGTATGTCACAATGGTCATTCCTTTTTGTTTGCATTCAACGAGTTATGCTTTGAGCTGTTGAATATGTGGTCCATTAACAATGGAAAACCGCTCCTTAATGTCTTCCCAAAGATCCATGGCTACCTCCATATGCAACATAGTTGATCACAATGAAGGTTCAATTGTGTTCATGATCCAAGAGGCCAACAAGGAATTGTTAGTCCACCAATCTTCAAGATCTGAAGATTCCTCGTCAGATTTGCTGATTGATCCATCAACAAAACCAAATTTCTTTCTTGCTCGAAGTTCCGTTCTAAGTGAACGAGCCCATTCTTCATAGTTTTCTCCCTTTAATTTAACCTGTGTTATCAAACTCCCGGGATTATCATTGGAAGTGATATCATTGGGAGAGATGGTTTTTCGGATGACTAATCCATCGCCACTATTGACTGACTTGGAAGATTATTTCACAGGAGAACTTTCACCCTCACTGTCAGACATGATTTAGATGTTTTATTTTATATGTATAACCTGCTCTGATACCATTACAGAATTGTTCTGAGATGGAAAAGTGTCATATGATTCATTGAGTCTTCATATGCTATATATAATTACAAGATTGAATGGAATAGCTAATCATTCCAAAAATAGTTTCCTAATATTAAAGGAAATTGATGCTATAGATACTAAATTGAATATATGTACAGCTGGTACATAATATGATGTTATGACAGTATAATGTACTGTTATTATAATATCTTGCAATTAACAACAAAGATATCAATTTCCTAAAAGAACTCAACGTGAAAAATCAGATGTATTAATATAAGTTGTTTCTTCAGAAATCAGACATCAAATAAGCAGCTAAGAAAAGCTGATAATCAAAGTATCAAAACAAGATCAAGATGCAGTAGATCAGAAGAGCTTTCACTCAAAGAAGTTGTTCATAGGGTAAGTTGTTGCTTGTATATCTGGAGACAATGTTCAAATATCTGAAAGACCATGACTCTACAACAAAGAAGAATTTTCTGGATCATTATTAACTCCTCAGATAAAAAACAATTCAGCAAGAAGAAAAGAATCAAAGATCAAGAATTCAAAGACTTGAGAATCAGATAGGTTGTTGTCGTAATATCTGATATCAATGTATATCATCAGAAAATCTTTTGATATCTTCATCAGAAAAGCTTTCACGAACTATCAAGACTTATTTTATTCAGATAGGCTGTTGTCGATTATTCTGAAAACAAAAATCCACTATTGAAAGTAACTGAAGAGAAACATCTTCTCAACACAACAACCATTTCTCGTATCAGAAAATAAATATGTCTTCAAAAGTAGTTCTGGATCAGAAGAAAAACTTTGTGTTTCAGATAGGTTGTTGCCCATAATTCTGAAGACAAGATTTGGTTCTGACACTCTGGTGTTCCAGTGCTACAACAACAAAGTAGTTTCTGAACTACTCATCAGTCAGTCATCAGAAGAACGAAGACAAAGTGATTGATCTCTTCCAAGTTTAATACTTCATAATCAGAAGCACATCATCCGAAGATAAAGATCAAGAAACTTAGTCAAGAAGAAAAGAATACAATAACAATATATTATTCATAGTAGTTGTTAACCCACTAATGTACACCATTACTGCAGGCAAAATGTATAGGAAAGTGACGTTTCGTCCTATTCCAAACCTCTCTTGAATATATCAGTTAAAATTCAACCGTTTGAAGGAGAAAAGACTTCTCTATCCTTACAACGAATCTTTTCATCTAGAGGATATATAAAGAAGACTAAAGCTTCAAATTCAGTGACGAAGATATTGGCAAAGAAGACAATGTCTAAGTTCAAACAACATTGATGTTCTTAATAGCAAATATTTACAACGTTGTAAAGATGAAATGAATAAGCAAGGAGTTGTTGCTCATATCTTGCTTAATGAAGAAAGAAGATGAAGATGAAGAGTTCTACAAGATGTTATTCAACTATGAATCATATACATGTTGGAAGAATTATGAAAAAGCAAGGAGTTGTTGCTCATAACTTGCTCAATGAAGAAGATGGAGACACAAAGACTATAAGATGCTGCATTTAATTTAGATTATATTCGTCTATGTAGAAAGATTGTAAAACACAAGAGTTGTTGCTTAGATTGTTTTATTTCTTAAGAATCTTCATGTAAGTTGTTTGTACACAAGAGTAGTTGCTCATAATTGTGTTAAATAATATGTATTTAATATATGAGTAACCTGCTTGATAAGAAGCACTCATGTAATCTCCAGAAAAAATAATTATGTTTAGAATTGGTGGTTCCTCAAGTAATCGAGTGGAGTTTATAAAGCTTGAGAAGACGAGTGTTCCGACCTTCGTAGATGAAATCCTATTCTAAGGAGACCAGTTGGTCATAATTCTTATGGGGTCAATGATCGCTAATATCTCTAAGTGTATCAGGTGAGTTATAAATCTTAGGAGATCACTGACTGAGGGTCATTGTGAGAAATCCCTCATAGAAAGATTGGGTTTGATCAGATTTCTGATAGGGTCAATGACCGTTATATCTCCTAGAGATCACTTAACGTATCATTGTGTTGTTCCTCAAGTGATCGAGTGAAGATCAGAAGACTCGAGATGACAATGGTTGCGGTTCATTGTGAAATCCTGTTAAGAAGACCAGGTATGTCAGATTTCTTAAGGGGTCAATGATTGCTGACCATTGTGTTTGTTAGTCACCGGCGGGTAGCCCGTGCCATTGTAATCAATTTGATTATAGTGAATTAAGTCCTTGTTGAAGGCAAAATCATCTGAGGAAGATGGACAAGAGTAGCCTAGTTAATAGTGAACCTGACTGAATGTGTTTCTTTATATTTATTGCATTCTATATTCTTTCATAGTTAAATCAAATATTTTTCTAAAGAAGAATATTTTCTTAAAATCCAATTCAAATCTCTTTTTCTTGTGTTTTTCTCTACCTTCAGCTTTTAGTATTTTTCATTTCTAATTTTACTTCGGTTTATTTGTTATTGATTCAGTTCTATAACTGTTTGTCCAATACACATTTGATTCACTAACCAAACTCAGTAATTCGATTATTTTAACTTCAGTTTTTTTAACAGTCTTAACTGCATTACAACAAAAGTGTTGGGTTGGTTTCAGAATTATCAATTCCAGGAAATAGTGGCGTTATCTCTCCCGAGAGAACATGCAGAACGGTGGCCGGCCGCTACAGCGTAGCAGTTGGCGTCTCGGTTAGTTTCATACCTTGTCAAGTGACCTCTAACATGGATGATAAAGGAACAACTTTACTTGTAATTGAAGTTTTCATAATTCTGGTTAGTTTCAGTTTTCATAATTGCAGGTTGCAGTTTACCTGTAAAGTGTCATAAATGAATGATAAAGCAACAACTTTATGATGCCAAGTGGGAGTGTATGAACCCATCTCTGCTTTTCAGAGTAACATTAATGTAGATACTGTGAACAGAAATAACAATATCTACAAACTTATTACTAACTTTCCCAATATCTACCACTCCTTTGCATATATCTACCTATTAATTATGAAATATTTCTATGTGGCAGCAAAACCACATGGCTTTGCTAGCTGTTATTCACAAGTGTTCATACTTTGCTCAACACTCAACATTATCACACTAAAATCTTAATAACTTCATTTTTCATATTATCCAAATTGCACAAGTATATGATTATATATGAAGATGGAAAAATTAACATAAATAAATAGATAAAAACTTGTATATTATAGAAAAACTTGACATAATATAATCAAATAAAGCACGATATCATCAACCAAGTCTAGCCTCTTGAAAACATCATACTATATAGTAGATGGATCTGCTATTCAGCAACTCAAGGGAAAACTTTCGTACATTTATGTGATTGTGTTAGTGTCTAGTCTCTACTACGATTTACATCTGACGTGTTTGGATTAACGGTGATTTTAGCAGAACCAAGGCGTATCAGCGTGATTTTACTAAATTCACTGCAAATCCGAACATGCACTAAGCTATAAACATTAGGTTGGTGCCTTCTTCTGATGAGAAAAAATATTTCCTGATTCTATCTAGACATCAACTGCATCGACTGGAAGTGAGGTTGCCCTTTGAAGCGAGGTTGGAAGCAAAGCTCTTGCAAAGAAATCCTTGGCCGTGACCATTTGTTGAGAATTGTTAGGATGACTTGTATCACAAGCAATACTTGGAATAATTTGGTCATCCAAAGTGTTGCATTTTGCAGCATCAACTGAAAAATACTTATAAGCGGTAAACATCGATAATGAGTTATTGTTTTGTAATTTTTCAGGAGACGTGCAAGTAGATTTTGGTTTAGTACTACTACCTAGTTGATGGCCTCTAAGCTCTCTTAAATTCATTTGGTACCTTGCTTTGAGCCATCTTAATTCATGCCTTATATCATTTTCATAGTCCAAGAATAATGAACATTCTGATGCTGCAGGGCTAGAAGGAGGCCTTTTGGTATTAAGATTAATTTGGTCATCTACATTAACACTATTCTCCTCTTCATCCTCCTTTATGAGTGATAGTTTAGATTTCTCGTGAGATTCATCGCAATGAATGTCTTTCAGTTCTTCATGATTTGACTCTCGTTCGTCTCGCTGACCCCAGATATCTGCATAATGAATGCCATTGGGTTGACTTGGTGGTTCAGCTTCTGTAGCAGTGTTTGCAGACCCATCGTATTGATACGTAATCTCCTCGAATCTTCCGTGAACCGCGGCACATCCGCTTTTAGAACAATGGAAAAATTGAAGATTCTTGGCACATGGATTATTGGATGATACATAATCAACTAAGGTATTGTTTGCAGCACAGTTGAGACAGAAACTTGCACTAGAAGCTTCTGAAACTTGATCTATTCTTGGTCCCATTTTCCATCCTGGTACCAAAGTTGCGATTTCATTATCTATCATATTTGCTAATTTTGTTAAGTTTTGGTCAGTTACGTCAAGCTCCGCAACCATTTCATACGCAACACTCAATGCGGTATCAGTCTCCGTGTCGAACGGGAAGTAGATGTTTCGAACTCGACCTATTTAGCAAGATGAAATTGTTAATTTGGTTGCATCGATTATATGTAGCAACTACAAAAAGCCAATTGAGAAGAACCAAAACAACACAATACGGAATAATAAAAGACTACACCGAGTTCAATAGGAAAAAAAGAAACGAGAAATGCCACGACGAACCTTCTTTATCTGGTATTCTGATTCTCAGAAAGATGCCATCATCTCTTCTCCTACCTTTGATTGAGGTATCAACTTT
This sequence comes from Vicia faba, assembly GCA_948472305.1. NCBI lineage: Eukaryota > Viridiplantae > Streptophyta > Magnoliopsida > Fabales > Fabaceae > Vicia > Vicia faba. The sequence goes on from CATIWC010001714.1 coordinate 8,912, forward strand.
ATCCAAATTATAATCCTGTTCACAATCAAAGAGATCAAAATCATTTTGATAACCACCAGGATTATCAGTGTCCAAGCTCATTAAGCCATTGCTATAACTTCCATTCACAGTTTGTCTAAGTGTTGGTGTTACTTCATAGCAACCTCTTTGAAACTGAAATTCTTTCGAGTCAGATCCATAATCGTCAATTTGGAGAAAAGGGTCATCTAAGAGTTCCCTAGCCGAGAGCCTAAGGGACACAGTTGCCAAACATTTCTCTACAAACTGCTTAACCTCTTGATCATTTACTTTGTAAAGTGATTCTGGCATTTTTCCCTGCATAATAATAAGCATGAAAATAAGTGATTCTAGAAAGACTAATTTGATGGATTATTCATTATTTTAAGGTTCTTACAGAGACAACTTTTTTGTAAATTTGAGCAGGATGGTTGCATTCGCTATAAGGATATTCGAAGGTGACCATCTCCAATATACACATTCCGAAAGCGTATATGTCAACCAATTCATTGTAATGCTCTTCATATACTTCGGGAGCCATAAACTCGGGTGTTCCTGAAGTGAAACAAGGAAGAGAAATAAGCAAATCCAATGTACTAAACCGATATAGAGCTTGTTATGATCGCGACTTATTCAAACTCATCTACTGGTGTACATACCAACGCAGTGAACAGCATTCGATCTGCGGAGAATTGCAGCGAGGCCAAGATCACCGATTTTGACTTCTCCTTGGTTACCATTGATGAAAATGTTATCACATTTGAGATCTCTATGGATCACAGGAGGGTCCTGGCTATGGAGATAGAGGAGACCTTCCAAAATCTGTCTGCACCAATGCTTAACAGCTCTTATATTAACTCTTTTATGCTTAAGTCTGTACCTGCATAGACAAGACAATGAATATAAGCACACTCACATTACAAGCCAAAAACAAGAAGAAGAAGCTAAAATGACTTGAATTAAAATTCTGTTTGGATAAACAACTTATTTAAGGACTTATCATATTTGTGTATATGATATATCTATAAGAAAAGTTACAATAAAGTCAATTTGTTTTGATATAAGTTAGGGACACAGCACAGACACAGACACTCCAACACACCGATAACGTAAAAAATACAGGACACAGACATGGCTAAATAGATGATAATATTTTGAGCTTCATTTATCCATCTAATGTTTAAAGAGTTAAAAAGAGAGGATTAAGCTTACTGTCTTAGAGTCCCAGATGTGAACATCTCAGTGACAAAATTAATGTGTCTATTGGTAGTATCAACCCAAGAAGTGTAGAACTTCATGATGTTCTTATGCTTCAATGTCTTGAGAAGATGAATTTCACAGTATAACCTCTCAAGGTCTTGAGGATTTTTCAAAAAGTCATAAAGCTTTACTTGATTCCATGCTACTTCTATTCCATCATACTCATCAAATGCTCTATATCTGCAACAACAACAAAAATTGGTGAACACAAAAATCTCATTAGAGTTGAAGATTTTGTTGCCTGTTTGTTTGCTTGCATCGCAATTTGTTGTCTGTTTGCCATCTATTTCTGTATAAACTTTATTATATCTACGTGATAGTTAAAGAGATTAAGGATATGAGTATACATACACTGTCTTGGAAGCTCCTTTGCCAAGAATTTCATTGTACTGTTAAACATGCAATTCAAAAGACATAATCAAAAAACAAAGAATACATGCATGTGATGAAAGTTTAAAGAAGTAAATAAAGAAAGGTGATGAGTAAAAAACGGAGTATGTACTCTTCCATATCTTCCAGTAGGATCAACTTCTATAAACTCAGAATTCTCTGTCTCAAAACTTGTAGCAACATTCATGTTTTACTTTGTTTTTGTTTGGTTTTATTTCTCTGTCAGAGCACAAGAGAGATAAAGAAAATGAGAAAAGACAAAGAAGTTAGTAGTTTTTACAATCTAAATAGAAAAAAAATAAGAGAAAACTTTTGATGACTAATTAGTAATTTTTCCATTCTTATCTTTTAAAATAAATGTTTGTTTAAGTTTTTTTTTAAGTGAATTTAGAAAATCAATAAATAAATAAATATATGAACTAAATACATTGAATTAGATTAATTGAATAATTAATATATTTAGATTATATATGAACTAAATACATTGAATTAGATCACAATAAAAATTAAAACTCTCCTTAAAAATTTAAGATTAGTAGATATTTAAGATTGAAGTTGAACTCATAATCTTTCTGTTATTAATAATATATTTTGTATGGAGGTAAAAGAGTGTCCATGAAAAGGAAAGTAGCCTACCCTAGACAAGAAGGCAAAGATTTCACAAGATAGGAGAGTGATGGCTCATATTCCCACCATACTTGGCAGACAAGATCTGACTCAGTTGTTTCCTCTTTTTATATCTCATCACGAGCTGTAACACCATCATCACTCTCTCAATGCAACACCTTGCACTACATGGACCAACTATACTAAAGTATTAGATTTAACTAACATTTTATGTGGTGTTCTATGCTTGTATCACAAGAGGGGAATTTGGGTTTTATGGGAATTGGATTAGCTTTGCATTATTAAAATTTGATTATGACTCAAAACTAACTAGAGACTCTTGATCATTTTTTTAATGTAACTTTTAAGAAAATGGTTTAAAAGTCGACTCTTAATTTTCATTATTTTTAAAAGTCAATCTTTAATTGATGTCCTCTTGACAAAAAAAAGAATTATAATTTGAATACTAGGTAACAACATAATGGGAAGGCTTTCGTGCATAACTTTAACCAATCCATCAAACATACTACCATAAAGAAAACTACCGTTAATCATTATGCTACTAACTCAACCACTTTACAGTTGGATATTAAATATAACATATATGTTGTATAATCTAAACTCAAGTTTAATTAAGTTTTTATTAATTTTTTTAATGTATAAATTAAGTTTATATAAATAGATATAATTTATAATTTAATTTGTAGAAATTCAATTCAATAATAAAATTTTTATTTTTTTATTTTCTCTCTTTCTCTCCTCATTAAAAGTTCGTCACACATTAACAAATTAATATTTAGAGATATGATTAGATTCTTGATCGTGTTTTTAAGAATCACACGTTAGAAATTGTGGGTTATTGTCAATCAATCACAGTGAAGATAAATGATAGTAATGACATTCTGAATTCTCTTCCAACTCTTGATGGCAAGAATTGGATTCGATGGAGAAAACAGATGCAATTTATGTTTGGATTTCATGAAACCCTATAAGTGGTTACTAATGGCGTTCATGCGCTGGTTGCAGATGCAACCGACACACAGAGAATCGCTCATAATGAAGTCAAGAAGAAGGGTGGCAATGTTGCGTACTGCATTCAAATGGCGGTAGATTTAGAAAACTCCGGCAAAATTTCTCGTACTGAATCAGCGAAGGAGGCATGAAACATTCTTGTCAAGTACTATGAAGAAGGTGAGAAAGTCAAGGTTGTCAAGTTGCAAACCTTGCAATGACAATATGAATTGTTGTCGATGAGAGAAGACAAAAAGATTGCAGACTATGTGTCGAAGGTGTAAAAATTCGTCCATCTCATGAAGGATTGTGGTGAAACTCTAACTAATAAGATGATAGTTGAGAAGGTAATGTGTACGTTGACCTCTCACTATGATCACATTATCGTAGCTATTCAAGAATCCAACCAACTTAAAACCCTACAACTGGAAGATTTAGTTGGTTTGTTGGAAACGAATGAGATTATGATTGTCGAAAGGAAATGAGTTCAAGACTCAATACAAGTACTTAAGGCTCAGTCATTGAAAAAATGGTGGTTCCAACAAATTCAAAGAAAAATTCGACAAGACTCGGGGCAAGAAGTCTTGGTCGAATCCCCACAAGAATAAGGTCGATGACAGAGCTTCTGAATCCTCAAAAAGAGAAGAAGGAAATTTCTATCAGACAGACAAAGAAGAGAAAAAAAAGGTGTACAATGCTATAAATGTGAAAAATGGGGTCACTTGACCAAGCATTGTTGGTACAGGAAGGACAAGGGACCAACAAAAGGCAAGGACGAAGGAGCGAATCTTGCACGTCAAGATTAAGATGATCCTGATGATATGGTGGTTATGGTTGCAATTATTGATAACCATATCGAATCCAAGATCTGGTTCCTCGACTCTGGTTTCTCGAATCACATAAATGGTCGAAAGGAGTGGCTAGTAGATTTCGACGAGTCAAAGAAAAGCGAGGTCAAACTTGTTGATAATAGCTCGTTTCAAGCAGAAGGTACATGCGACATTGTTATTTAAAGGAGCAATTGAGCTAAAGCCTTGATTAAATATGTACTTTATGTACTTGGCATTAAGTATAATCTACTGAGTGTTGGAAAATTGGTCGAAAAAGGTTTCTCAATCGTCATGATAGATGAAGCTTTAGATTTTTTTGACGCTCAAAACAATTTGGTCTTAAAATCTTTGTTGTCTAAGAATCACACGTTTAAGACTATGATCAGTTCGATAGAGGTACAATGCTTGAAAATATTTGTCGACTACAAGGATAGTTGGTTGTGGTATTTGAGGTTTGGTCATTCGAGAGTAGGACTCGACTACTCTGAAGTATTTGCTCTAATAGCAAGATTGGAGATTGTTCGACTAGTGGTGGCCTTGGCGTACAAGCAAGGTTGGTCGATATTTCATTTAGATGTAAAATTAACATTTCTAAATAATCCTTTAGACAAAGAGGTCTATGTCACACAACCTCTAGGGTTTGTGATTCAGAAGGAAGCGAGTAAGGTTTATAAGTTGCATAAAGTGCTCTATGGCCTCAAGAAGGAACCTAGGGCATGAAACAAGAAGATCGACTCATACTTAGTCGAATTGGGATTCGTCAAATGCAAATTTGAGTATATTATCTATTTCCAGGTTGTGGTACAAGATATAACGATCATATGCTTATATGTCGATGACTTGTTGGTAACTGAAAATAGCTTGGAGAACTTGTCGAAGTTCAAAGAGCTGATGATGAGGGAATTTTAAATGTCAGATCTAGGAAAATTGTCTTATTTCCTAGACATGGAATTTCAAATATCGAAGCAAGGAATAATGCTACATCAAAGGAAGTATGTCAAATAGATACTCAAGAGATTCATGATGAATGATTCGACTCCAGCATCCTCGCTTGTCGAACCAAATTTGAAGTTGGAGAAGCATGGAGAGGAAGACAAAGTTGAAGTAACTTTGTTTAAACAAATAGTTAGATTTTTGAGATATGTGTGCAACAGTCAATCTGATATAGGTTTCACAGTAAGATTAGTAAGCAGATACATGAGTGAACAAATGGTGTCGCACATGAAGGCTGCAAGAAGAATCCTGAGATACTTAAAAGGATCGATAAATTGTGGAATTCTATTTCGACGAGATTCTAAAAGTGAAAAAGTTACGGTTACTTATTTTTCGGATGCTGATTAGTGTAGAGATAAGGAAGATCGAAGAAGCACATATGATTATTTCTTTCAAGTATTTGGTGTCCCAATCTCATAGTGCTCGAGAAAGCAACTTGTGGTGACATTGTCATCGTGTCAGGCTGGATATATATCAGGATTCTACATTGCATGTCAAGCAATTTGGATCAGATATGTGTTGGAAGAGATTGAGGTCGAAGTGAAGAAACCTCTATTGTTGTAGATCGACAATAAGTCAGCCATTAATCTTGTAAAGAATCTAGTTTTGCATGGAAGGATTAAGCACATCGAAGCTAGATTTCACTTATTGTTCAGATCGACTATGACTAGCATAGGTTCGACAACTTGGATTATAGAGGGTTTGTTGAGATATTAGATATAATATTAGATATAATCCAAGTTGTGTAATTCAAGCCCAAACCCAATTAGGGTTTGTTAACATACTTAGTGTACAAGTTAGATGTATATAAATATACATAGTTTGTAATTCATTTTGTACAATTCAATTCAATAATAGATTCCTTATTTTCTCATTCTCTCTTTCTCTCCTCACTAAAAGTGTCTCACGCACTAACATTTACCAGATCAAACCACATCTTATCAAAGAATAAACACTCAAAAATAGATGTCTTGACATTTCGACTACCTCACAACTAATGTTGAGATATAACTGTAAGTTTGAAGTACGACATTGTTTAGAAAAATTGAGGTTGAACCATTTTATATGTGAAAGAGCTCATATATCCAATGTTGTGATATTTTAAACAAATATGTGATATCTTTTTCACTTATTTAAATGAGTATTTAACCCAATCACTATGCCAAAAAGACCTACGAAAGCGCTTTTTTTGGCCTTTAAAAGCGCTTAAAAACGCTTTCTAAGGTGGCGCTGCTATAGGTTTTAGCAGCGCTTTTTGTTTAATGAAAAGCGCTTTCGTAGGTCTACTTATGACAGCGCTTTTTCTAAAAAGCGCTCTCTTAAGTACCCTTATGGCAGCGCTTTTTCTAAAAAGCGCTCTCTTAAGTACCCTTATGGCAGCGCTTTTTCTAAAAAGCGCTCTCTTAAGTAGGCTTTTGGCAGCGCTTTTTCTAAAAAGCGCTCTCTTAAGTAGGCTTTTGGCAGCGCTTTTTCTAAAAAGCGCTCTCTTAAGTAGGCTTTTAGCAGCGCTTTTTTATGAAAAAGCGCTTTCATTGGTGGCGCTTTTTTTAGAAAAGAGCTTTCATAGGTTGTCTTTTAGCAGCGCTTTTTCTTGGAAAAGCGCTGTCATATGTTTACCTTAGACAACGCTTTATGTGAAAAAGCGTTGTCATAGGTCTACCTATGAAAGCGCTTTTCTCCAAAAAGCGCTTTCATAGGGTGTTTTTTTTAGAGGTATAATTTATATAATTCATATACCTGCATTGTTTGCAGCATATTATTTATATAAACCAGTTGCCATAACCTGTAATTCATAAATAGCGGTAATGCATTGTAATCCAAAATATATATACACCATTTTTGTATCTCAAATTATATATAAACCATTGTTATCAGTATTGTAACTCAAAATCAGTCTTACAAAATCAACCTTAACAACAACTAAACCAGTCCTTATATGATTCTCTGCTCAATAAAATATTGACACAACTCCTCTTTGGTTTCTTCCAACTGAAGTTTCGTGTAATATGCACATTTGTACTCATCGAAGTACTACATAACAAAACATAATATGCATGATTTAGTTAAAAGTAAAAAATTATATGAAATATCCGAGAAATAATAAAACAAATCCTAAGTTATAAATTCATACCGTGACTGGAATCTCTATTTGATTCAGTTGAATGATTTCTTTGATAAACTGCATAACGAAGTATCCGCAATCTATACCGTTTTGCTGTTGAGGATACTACATAGAAAAACAAATAAGAATATATAGTTGTATTGTTTTATCAAATAGCGTAAATATTATAAGCAAAATAGTGGAAATTAATATACCTTCACTTTGATCCAATTAATGTTGTTTGATTTAGACCGTCGTACCCGAGCTTCTCTTTGACACCGGAATACTTGTATCGCTCTAACAAAATAAAAATATATATTTAGAACAATGTCACAGAAATAATTAAATACATAAATACACACAAATATTTAGAATAATCTCACTTACGTATCAATCATTAACTTCATATTCGGATAATTTGTCCAATCACCGTCAACCGAATTCAGATAATAGACCACTTCTTTTATAGGATCGATAGCAACCAACAACCAGTGACGTCTATAAATTAAAACAACAGTTTAGAAGAAATTTTTCTACGCAAAAATTACAAATATTAAAATGAACTTAGAATGAAAATCTGACCCTGTAGGAATAGTATTATACGCCTAAAGATATAAGCTTTCTGTACTGCCGATTGCCATGAATCTTTCGATTAAGTGCTCTCTTACTGATTCCGGTTCCCTACCAATTGTCGCTCCGCTGACACGGGAGGAAGACACAAAATGGAATCTGTTTGACAATTGATTCCCACGCATCAATTTGTCATATAACAGCCTTAAATAAAAACATAATTAATATTAGAGTATATTCATTGAAAATGTTTAAAAAAGATTTTAGCTAATTACATAATATAAAGATGGGGTTACCGGATGTATGCGTGCATAATACTGACGCCTAATTCTTTATGACAGAAAATCTGTTCCACGTCCTCATGTCCAATTATTTCGGTGCAAGGAAAACCAAAGATACCTTGATCCATATCCATTTGACGAATACCACCATCCATCAAATTTGTTGTTCCCACTATTGTTTCAAGACACTGCCGGTATCGAGGGAAAAATCTAGTAGGCACCCTTTTCTTGGGTGGTACACCAACGATTTTCTGGCTCACTTGTTGTGACCCATGAAAAGGTACCTAAAAATCATATAAACTCAGTTAAATTATAAAATTATGCAGTTTTTTATTCGGATCATATAATTAACACTTTAAACGTACCTCTTTTGGTGATACGTCAGACTCGTCGTGCCGCAAAATCCCTTTACCCTTAGATGCGGGTGTTGTAGGAGTCTATAATTACCGTGGAAATAACCGAGGTCAGAACTGACAGTTGAAGACTTAAAGATTCATAATTGTTTTCAACATACCTGATCATCTATGAAAATGAGGTCTGATGGCCATGTAACAAAAGATCCTATTGCATCTCGCAGCAATGTGGTCTCAGCAACAATGTCAGGTACCGGCAACAATGCATCCATATCTAAAGCAATGTCAATCGATACTTTCATGTGTCCATCCGGAAGCGGTCTATTATAAAGTAAATCTCCCGAACTGTTATGGACTTTTCCCTTGCCAACTAGTCGATAAGTCGGTGACGATAGGTATAGCTGGCAAGATGAAATGCCCTAAACCAATAATAACCGTTAGAAGTGACTAAAAATATTCTATAATAATAACGGATATATATTGAAAATTACCTCAGGAAATTTATGCTGACAATTGATACTAGCTTTGTCACTAGTTTCTTTCAATTGTGAACTGCTCTTTTCCGCCATATATCTCTCTTTATCCTTCTGCAATTCACGGACTTGAGCTTGTAAATCCTGCAATGTTTGCATCACTTCTGCATTGCTAGGATTTCTTCTCCTTGGATGCTTATACAAAGAGGTTGGAGTCACACCATGACCTTTACCCCTCACCCGACCCGGATACTCAGCAATATTTAGTGCTCGACTAAGTACGCTCCTGGTATCCTGATGATCCTCACCTGGGGATACCGATTGCGACAAGGTCTCCTGTAATTCAATTACATATAAAAAATTATTAGTGGAGATAAAAAATTACTTAAATATTAATAAACATTAATTGATTTAACTAAACACACAATCTTATACTTACACATTCATCATACACATGTTGAATATCGGGATTAACAGCTTGATCCTTGCCCACACGGGCTTCCTTCCACAACAAATGTGCCGGTAGTGATGTTGTGTCACTTTTCGTCTCTTCTAACTACGCAATGACGGAAGTCTTAAGATCATCAACTATAACACATTGAGAGAATTAATAAGATCGTAGAGTTTATATTTACTTACAATTTTTTCCTCTAAGCGAGCATATCCCAAACGCCCTTTTTTGTATGGATATGCGGGTTTTGACGCTCTCTCGCGATTGATAGCACTCACTTTCTTGAAATTCTCGTCTCTTCTTTGGCCTACAAAACCAGCCCATTCTTCAGGTGTAATGAAGTTCTCATATTTCTTTGGACGTTCCGGATCCTCTTCAAGAAAATTTCCTTCATCATCTTTAAGATACTTGTTTGTTAAAAATGTTCTCCACCCTCTGTGTCTTTTTACAGCCAAACCCATTATATACTTTTTACGGGTATCTTCAATGTTAAAAGACCTCTACAAAAAAACATACGCATAAAGTGTGTTAGTAAAAGAAACTTAAACACATATTATCGTCAAGATAAAGCAAATAACAAAAACCATATATGTACCTTTATCTCAATCCAAACTTTCTCCTTAGCCTCATCCAACTCTCTTCTTTTCCATCTAGGAGTGGTGATCGAAATGTGTATACGAACAAGCGTACCGATGTAGCTTGTCAACTTTGCAACATTAGACCCAATTAATTGGTCATTATCATTTCATTCTACATTATATGTTACTCCTCTATCTCTATCACAGATGATTCCCCTCATAATAGTTATACCTCGTGTAATATCTTTTTCTGAAGTCTTTTCTGAAGTATTTTCTGGAGTATTTTCAGGAGCATTTTCAGGAGCATTTGCATCTTTTGAGTTTTCTTGATTACTAGCCATTTGACCTGTAATAATGAAAAAAAATAAAAATAAAATGGCAAATAAAAATGAAATGACAAATATAAAAATGAAATGACAAATAAAAATTAAATGACAAATTAAAATGAAATGAAAAATATAAATGAAATGGAAAATAAAAATGAAATGACAAATATAAAAATGAAATGACAAATAAAAATGAAATGGCAAATTAAAATGAAATGACAAATATAAAAATGAAATGACAAATAAAAATGAAGTGACAAATAAAAATGAAATGACAAATTAAATTTTATTGAATGATATAGGCTATAATTATATATACTATTACCCTTTTCACTAAGGCCTCTTTCTTTTCTTGGTAGGAATGTGTTCTACTCGTCTCTTAACAACGCGGACAGTTGGATTGATCCAAATACCCTCATTATGATCGTTTCTAATACATGATTCATTATCATTTTGATCAGTTATGGTTAAAGATTCAATGTCAACACCAATATCACTTTGATCTCCAATGCTTTCATCAATTACTTTGTTAGATAATAGCACTATAGACCATTTCGTACTTGTCGGATCATTGACATAGAACACTTTTTTAGCTTGAGAGGCTAGAATGAAAGGCTCATCTTTGTACCCCACCCTATTAAGATCCACTTGCAAAAAACCTGACTTATCCATTCGTATGCCATTATTATTTTCAACCCACTTGCAACCAAATATAGGAATCTGAAACTTCTCGTAATCAAACATCCAAATGCGCTCGATAACCCCAAAATATGACAGGTTTGCAAATTTTGGGTTTAAGTCCTTCACGCTTGATATATGCATTGCTTCAGCGATCAAGGTGACACCACTATTTTGCATAGTACTTTTGTCATCCTGCTCTTTGGTATAAAATGTGTATCCATTAATTGCATATGCGCTATAAGAAAACACAACTAAACTTGGACCGTATGCTAAACATCTCAATCTTTCTGTTACTGAAGCATGATCTGAACGATACTTTGAATAAATATGTTCCTTAAACCATGGTATGAAACTTCGATTATGCTCTCGTACAATCCAATTCTCATTTCTATTCGGATTTAAACCTCGAAGAACACCCTTGTGAATTTCAACATACGACTCAACTTCAAGCTCATTATGCAGAACATACAAATGCACTTGATCCCGTTCGACCATTGATACTGTCACAACTTTATTTCCAATTAGCTTCTTACCTTCTTTTTTTTCAACAATGTGAGATTTGGGGAGTCCAATTGATTGAACATTTGACAGATATTCAGTACAAAACTCAATCGCTTCTTCAACAATATATCGTTCAGCAATACAACCCTCTGGTCGACTTCGGTTTTTCACATACCCTTTTAATATTTTCATATAATGTTCAGTAGGGTACATCCGTCTCATATAAACTGGTCCGCACAGTTGTGTCTCTTTGACAAGATGAACCATTATGTCAAAAAACGAGGGAGGGAAATACATTTCAAGATCACACAAAGTAACAACTATTTCTTTTTGCAATGTTGGTAAGATCTCAGGATCGATCACCTTGCTGCAAATTGACTTGAAGAAAAAACACAGTTTAGTTATTGCGCTTCTTACTTTTTCTGGAAGAATAGAACGTATACCTATCGGTAGAAAATGTTCCATTATAACATGGCAATCATGCGTCTTTAAACTCTTTAACTTGAGATCTTGCATAGACACAAGTCTTCTAATATCTGATGAGTATCCTTCTGGAACTTTAACCTCACTTAGGAACTTATACAATATTTTTTTCTCCTTTCTGGATAGAGTGTAAACAGCAGGTGGTAGATATGTTCGTGTTCCTTTTTTCACGGGTCCCAATTCAGTTCTTATTCCCATCTCTACCATGTCCTCCCTTGCTTTAAGACCATCCTTAGACTTCCCTTTTATATTGAGTAACGTACCAATAACACTGTCAAATACATTTTTTTCAATATGCATAACATCAAGAAAATGTCTTACGTACAAAGATTTCCAATATGGCAATTCAAAAAAAATCGACCTCTTCTTCCACTCACCTGTAACAACTTTATGTGCAAAAGGCTTGCCAAACTGAATACTCACATCTTTCACCTTTTCAAATAATTGATCACCTGTCAATCCAGGCGGAGCTCTACGTTGTTCGGTATCTCCGTTGAACGCTTTTCTCCATCCACGATATTGATGTTTAGAATTTAAGAATCTACGATGACCGAGAAAGACATTCTTCTGACAAAGTTTCAATCGCATCGTATCGGTTCCATCTTCACAGATAGGATACGCTTTTTCACCTTTAATGCTATACCCGGATAGATTTTCGTAGGCTGGAAAATCATTAATTGTTCCAAACAACATCGCCCTCAAGTTGAAACTTTCTTTCCTATACCCATCATAAACCTCCACACCGTTCTCCCACAAAATCTTCAAATCTTCGATTAAAGGTTCCAAATATACGTCTATGTCATTTCCTGGTTGTTTAGGCCCAGAAATTAACATAGATAACATCATGTACTTATGCTTCATACATAGCCACGGAGGTCGGTTATAAATCATAAGAATTACAGGCCATGTGCTATGCGAGATACTTTGAATACCGTGTGGGTTCATTCCATCAGTAGACAATGCCAAGCGAAGGTTTCTTGCGTCTTTTCCAAATTTAGGATAATCATTATCAATTTTCATCCACTGTGGTGAATCTGCCGGATGTCGAAACTTTCCATCAACAATTCTTTCATCTGCATGCCAAGTTAAGTGTCTTGAATCGGTTTCACTATGATACATCCGTCTAAATCTCGGAATTATAGGAAAATACCATAAGACTTTTGCCGGAGACAACTTTTTCTTATATCGAGGGGCACCGCATTTAGGACACTCATTTAACGATGCATACTCGTTTCGAAACAAAACGCAATCTTTTGGACAAGCATGTATCTTGTCATAGCTCATGCCAATAGAGTACAACATCTTTTTGGCCTCATACGTTCGATTGGGGAGAACATTATCCTCTGGTAGCATATCTTTCATAAGGGCTAATAACTCTGTGAAACTTTTATCCGACCATCCATTGCCCGCCTTTAAGTTGTACAACTTTAATACCGCAGACAATCTTGTGAATTTTGTACAACCATTATACAACGGTTTCTCTGCATCGCTTACCAACCTCTCGAACATTTTGGGACAATCATTAAGATCTTCTTCAAGCGCTTCTGCAATCTCTTCAACTCGATCATAATCGTATGTATCTGTGCCATTGTCGTTTGAAGCATATGTCCTATTATCCCCTGATTCATCATTCCTGTCACTTTTCTCACCATGCATATTCCAACATGTATAACTTCTATCAATTCCATACCGTATTAGATGCGATGCCAACTGAACCGCATCAACCTGATTCCCATAACAGCAACACAAACAAGGACATGTCATTCGACCGGGGTCTTCGGCGTGCGCAACAGCAAACTTAACGAATTCCGATACCCTGTTCTCGTACTCTTTCGACAATCGATTGGAATACATCCATGTCTTATCCATGGTTTACGGTTTCTGAGTCAATTTGAGCTAAATGATAAATTAGAAAACAAAACCAATACTCAAAACTTGCACTTGCTCTTGCACAACCATATAACAAAACCAATACTCAATACTTTTCACTAAATTCATTTTATTCTATCAACTACTTTAGTACACAAGTATAACACAAGAAACCATAAACAAGAAACTATCATTGCTCAAAATCAATCATAAATTATGTGTGTACTCAAACTCAAAAAAGATAAAATTTTGCAGTTCAGTTGTACTATCAATGGAATGTATGCTACAAGTAATGATGAAAATAGGGGAAATGTACATTTGCATGGATGCTTCCTTCATTCTCGTAAAGTCTTTTGACTTCTAAACATATATAGCGAGGCTAAATATTTTGGTTTACAATAGTGCATATAGTACATATTTAACTCATATGTCTATTATATGTGAAAACTTAGAGATGACATTTACATTGTGTTGTATGAGAGAAAAAATCGTACACACACTCTACAAAACTAAACTATAGAGTAAGCTATGGAGCAGGAAATGAATGGTATTTACTATCAATATGTTGTAGGCAAACAACAAGGCAAAACCACAATTATCGTCCAATCAAAACCCAACCACAACAAACACTGTATCTGCGATAATATAGTTAATATGGAATGTGAAAGAATCTGCATAAACTAGCGACTCTGACCATCAGACATGCAAACTCCAACACATATGCATTCCCCTACCACTATAGAAAAAAGTAATGCTACACAAAATTCCTATATCGAATTAACTAAAAGAATTATTAGAAGATAGTCACATCTTTATTCATACAAAACTATTCTAGAAATTAGAATCAAAGCAAGCATGGAACAATTTATTCATACAAAACTATACTAGAAATTGACATACCTAGAACGGAGGCGGAAGTCCCGATGAACGGAGGCAGAGGTACTGATGAGCGGAGGCGGAGGTACTTATGAACGGAGGCGGAGGTACTGATGAACGGAGGCGGTGGTCCTGAACAAGATTTCGTAGATGCTAACGGCGGCAGAGCTCTGGTTTAGGGCTTTGAAGATTTCGTGAAGAACAATAGAGAAGTGATGATACGAATTTTTGATTTTTATTATAAAACTACCTACGAAAGCGCTTTTAAAAGCGCTTTCTAAAGGTCACCTATAACAACGCTTTTTAATGTAAAAGCGCTTTCGTAACATATCCTATAGCAGCGCTTTTAAAAGCGCTTTCTAAAAGTCAGCTTTAGCAGCGCTTTGTAAAAGCGCTTTCTAAGGCTAACCTTTAGCAGCGCTTTTTGAAAGCGCTTTCTTAAGGTACCCTCTGAAAGACACCCTTTAGCAGCGCTTCTCAAAAAGCGCTTTCTAAGGGTGACCTTTAGCAGCGCTTTTGAAAAGCGCTTTCTTAAGACACCCTTTGAAAGCGCTTTTTTTAAGCGAATTTTTTTTAAAACCTACAACAACGCTTTTACCTAAAAGCACTTTCGTATGTGTGCTGCTAAAACTTATTTTTGGCGTAGTGAATATAAATATTTCAAATAACATCATAGTCAATGATTCCTAAAAGAATAATGGACTGACTTTTTATATCGAAAGTGGTCCGATATGTACTAATTTCTCAAAATGAAGTAACCTCCATGCAAGTAATCTTAATTAATACTACCAATATATTGTATCTTGTTTGTGTTGCTTGTGCTCCCTTTCAAAATAAAAGTCTTGAATTAAAAAGACACTCATTTTACATGGAGGAAGTATATGAATTATTTCTTTTTCGAATTCTCCGGTGTTGAAAATTAGGACCAGCAGTGAATGTGATAATGGAATTGGCGAAAAAGAGGCGTATCTATAGCTGGCCCATGTTCTCTTGCCATAGCTACATAGAGTGGAGACATGGACCACTTCCACCACACTGGATTACTATAATCATCATGCATTCATTAAACCTACACGCATCATTTTAAAAAAAAAATTATAGTAATAATCAAATTCAAAATATTCAATTACTATCTTAACTCTATATCTCAAAACTAAAACTAAACGAATTTTATTAAAATTTAAATTATTTTTATTATTAAATATGTATATAGTTCTGTTAAAAATTTTAATTTTTTTTTATTTCTTAAAATATTTTTAAAAAAAATAGTTTTTCTAAAAAATTTTATCAATATTTTTTATCTTTTTTAAAATTTAGCGATGATTTTTATAATTTAGTGGAAAAAATGACAATGATTTTGGTGATGGTTTATTTAGCGATTAAATCAGCGACTGTTTTATCTATTGTTTTAATATCAGATACCAAAAATGTAGATGAAAATTTTTAGAAGGAATATTCTTTAAAAGAAATATTTTGAGGAACTAAAAATAAATTTTGAGGAACTAAAAATAAATTTTGAGATATTTAGTGTTAGAATATTAATGCAAGTGTGAGTATGTGAAAAAATGATCTCACGTTAGATAGGAATGTGGTGACTTGAGCATTTATAAATGAGAGAATTCACTTACATATCACTTTAAAATTTTAGATGGATAACTGACATGTCTCTCACAAAAGTACATAGTTTTCAATTTTGTATTAATGTTCCTAATATAAACTCCTCCCAATAAACAGTATCATAGCTAGGTTTCAAGAAAACGACTGTGGATTCATATTTGAGAGAGAGTGATTTGAAAAAAAATATTAGAATATTAATGAAAGTGTAAATAAATAAGAAAATAAATTTTAAGTAAAAAATTGTATTAGTGTTTTTATTGTAAACTCCTCTAACATTTAAAAGGACCACAAACATATTTAAGTTATTAATTTATAGATCAACAAATACTTACATGTTTTTTTTTATTTTTAATTGTTCGGTCCATAAGAGAGATGATATTTATACGAGAGTCATAACCATTCTTAACTAAGATTTTCTGCCTACCCTTTTACGTTTAGTCTATAAATCAAATGACAAATTTTACCATGTTTAGTTTGACTTTTAATTAAGCAAACTTACGTCTAAATGTTACTTTGCCGTAATTTTAAAGAAGCTCCAAAATGTAAACTCCTCACAATTCTATAAAATTTGTTAACCAAACATAACATACATATATAGGAAAAAATATATCTTAAATACATACAAATTAAACTCTATTGTTTCAAGACATATAGCATGATGATATATATTTTTTGAATTACAATATGATGATACATTTTAATAATGATATTTTTAAAATATTTTAGTAGATGTAAATTTACCCTTATTATAATAGTTTAATAGTTTAATTGGAAAAATATTTTATGAAACTCTTAAATTTAAATCCCAATCATTACATTTTTTCTAACAAATATTTATTTAAATATATATTAGCCCCTAGATAAATAAAACAGTCCATTATTTTTGGAAGTCTTTTAGATAAATATAATACGAGGTGTCTTAATTTGATGAAGTTGCGTGATAAGGTATAAGGATACAAGCAAAAGACATTTAAGTGCATTCTATAGAGGCCTATGCACATGCTTGGTGCCCCCAAATAGGGTTTAATGCCTACCATTATGTAACTGGGCGGTGGCAGATTAATTAATTAGGCTAATCATAATTAATGGCTTAAGACACAAATCCTCCATCATTTATTCATGGTAAACTGTTTTATAACTTTTTAAAGTGAAATAAAAAACTTTAAAAGAAAATTACTTATATTTATATAAATTTCAATAATACATTACTATATCTAAAACTTATATTTGATACTTTGATATTTAAATTTAAATGTTAAAATATTTATCTCTCATTAATGAATTAATTTTTTCCCTCTTTATGTTTGCTTCCATTAAAAAATAAACTAGGCAATGTTTTTTAGTACAATTATTCATAGTCAACACAAATCCTCCCACATTTGCTCTTACTTGTTTGTTGCTTGGTGTTTGCCTCTTGCTTTTTACTGGCTACGGCTCTTCATATTTCCTTTGTGTGTTATACTACATGCTTATAAAGAGTTTGACATGCTTTTAAAATAGGGTGAATAGTTCCAAAATGAGTTCTAATATGAAAATAACCTATGTTATAAATAAAGTTGATTTTTTATTCATATCAATGAATATTTATGGGTGTAAGTTTTAAGGTATACGTTGATAAATAAATTTTAAATTTTTTTTGAAAAAATATTTTCAGTTTATTTTTAGAGACACAAAAAATTATTATCACTGTTATATGTATAATTCTTTGTTATTTTAAGAACAAAATATCATCACATTAATTTCTTTCATTTTCACCAAAGCATAATAACATTTAAACATAATTAATATTTATACATTTCATTTTCAATCAAATTATGATTGTGATCTATAGTGGAGGAGAGAACGATTGAGGAGTAGGAAGAGAGCCACTGATTGAACAGAGGAAAGACGATACTAATTGATTGGATGGTGACGTTTTTGAAGTGAGGCATGAAGTATAAAAGAAGTTTAAATATAAAATAGTCAGCACTACTATAAATAACACATCTAACGTCGGACGTGAAATGCGTTTTATCTCGACATCTGTAATGAGGTAAATAAGACCGTCTTGAAAAGTAATGACTTATCACCTTGGTGTTTAAAACACCGAGGGGTATTTTAATAGCGCATATATTCGATCCACATCGTCTGCATTTTTTTTATTTACAATAATAGCGCTTCATGTATCTCGATTCATCAATAAAATCGAGGAGTAAATTATTAGTATTTTTTAATTTAAACTGGTTACATTGTTTACACAGAAAATTAATAAAATAATTTATTTATAAAATACAATATTTACTCGGAATATTAAACTAGTTACATTGTTCACACATAATATCAATACAAAATTTAAGTTGTCCATGAAGATCATATGTTGGATCTTCAAATCCTTGATATCATAGGAAGATCAAATGCTGGGAAACAATATATTCTCAATTGCTTTTCCTTGCAATTGTTTATGATATTAACAAAAAAATGGTTAGATAAATAAAGGGTTAGATAAAAAAGGTTAGATAAATAAAGGGCTAGATGAAAAAAGGGTTAGATATATAAATATTTAAGAACACAAACCTTAAACGCAAATAATTTTCTGCTCTTGCAATCTATCATAGAGAACATTTCATAACAAAGGCTCTTGCATATCTTAAAGTGGATGATAGTTTCAAGCGCTTCATGATATTTTTCATATTCATAATGCTTTTATAATGGAAGTTAACCTAGGTTTCACGCGGATCACTAATGATAGTATGTTGAGCGTTGATAGTCATGAAAATGGACGACAAGGATTTAATTAGGGACATTACAAATATCATCAACTTTAAAGCTAACATATCTCCTCGGTTTTGAGAAAAACCGAGGTGGAAATAATTTTTTTTAGTTATATTGTTTACAAAGAATATCAAAAAAATAATATTACAACAAATTTTCACCACTGCTTTAGGCTTACTGAATTTAACAAAAACATATCATTTATTCTTCCCAGTTCTGTAAATTAATAGTAAACCACACAACATCAACAATCATCATTATTTTTAACGTATGGACACTTAATATTCTAGAGAAGAAATTTGGTAGCGTACCTGAAATCTATCGGCAAGTAGACAAAATTATAGGAGACAATGTTTTCAATAACAGATCTTTAGTGGAATCCAAATTTTGTTACATACCTTTATGTTGCATATCCAAATAACATTCCATAACTTATCTATCTTCGGATAACTTATTTTAATTTCTGCACTTGCAATCCGTCTTAGAGATTTGTTCTTAAGCATTTCTAGATCGAAAAATTTCATGGCAATGGACAGTATGTAACATTTCATATATCTGCTACGACTACATATAAGTTAGAATTAGGGTAAAATATGATAAACTAAGGTATTTATAGTAAAAGCTGATTACTTTACCCCTCAGATTTACCTCAAAACTGAGGTATATTATCTTCTGGTTTTATCTATCACCTCGGTTTTAAAAAAAACAAGGTGAAATGTGATTTTTTTGAACTTACATTGTTTACACAAAATATTAAAATAAATAGTTTAAAAACAAATCTTTGCTCCTTTGAATGAATATTTTCGATGATATTCATCACCCGATTAGTTAAACTCTCTTCTTTGTGTAACTTTTGAAAAGAGAATGGAGCTTAACTTCCTTCATTGTATCCATGGAGGGAGAATGAGTTTCTGCATTTGCAATCTATCAAATGAGCGAAAATACAACAACAACACCAAAAAAAACATAAACACCAAAAACAACATCAACACCATTATGTGAGATAGATTACAAGGGCCGGAAAAATGTTTTGTTCTATAAGAACGTTGAAGGTTTTTTCTATCTAGCATTCAATCCCAAAGAATGATGCAATTTCGAAGGGTTAGGGTAAAATTTGTTTGTTTTTTATAGTGTAATCTGATTAGTAGACCCCTTGGTTGTATCACAACATCAAAGGGTTAGTTAATTTAACGTACAATTGTAATCAAAATAAAACATAAACTACAATAATTAGGATTCGAAGCGCGTCCAGAATAATTTTATCCGTCGGATTTATTAGAAACCAAGGTAGGTTGATACTTTTCTCATTAAAAAAATATAATACATGGCCGCCTAGGCTTAATATCTCATTGTTTTTCTAGATGACATAAAAGCTTCGTCATAAAATGCGTTATTTGTTGTAGTGCAAATAAGATTTATATGTAGTGTGAAAGGTTTTCTTCCCAAAAAAAACTTAAATAAAAAAAAAGACTAATTTTTTTTAGAATATGAAAGATACGGTATAATAATAAATTAATAATATTTATAATTTATTAATGGATATGTATATCCGTGGGTATGAGTATCATTAAATATGTATCTATTAAAAATGGATGATTTAAATATTTATTTATTATATTCGCGGATATCTATTAAGCTATATGTCCCGTACCTATGACGGATTTTATCTATGCATAGTCGTGGGTACGAATCTTTTTTCCAACCTTATATATGAATCATTTGTTGGTGAGGTTGGTTGAAAAAATACATGTTGAAGAAGTCTCACATCGTTTAATTTTGTGAAAGAATAGAGAATCTAAAACTATATATAAGATTTAAGTTCTTTGAAGTTCCACATCATTTATCTATCCAATCCATCAAGCAAAATATTCATCTAATCACTACAAGAAAAACCGTCTTTTGCCAAGGGCTTAACCTCTCACTAAGCTAAAAAAAACCTCATTAAACATTATTTTGCGAGGGGAGAGATCCCCTAGCTAAACAGGTCATCACAAATTATTTGCAAGGGACCTGTCACCTAGGTAAATTGCTTGGGACTTCCCTCTTGCAAATTGCAAGTACACATCTGCCACGCAGGCCTAGACATAGAGTAGTGGTGCAGTATGGTGCGGTGGTGGAGTGTTGTGCAGATATGTGTCAGTTTTGGACTAGGGGTTAAACTCCTAACAAAATGCAAGTATTTTCTATTGGCTTTGGATTTACCCCCTGATAAATTATAAGAATATTTTTTTCTGACGGATCTCCCGTAGATATTATTTATAATATATGGTATAAAAATATTATAATTATATTATTATAAATATATTAATAGTTATAATAATATAATTTTAATAATAAAGCATATAATAAAGAAATATGTAATTTAAAATAATAAAAATAAATTTAAACGAAATTATAAAATTAAATCAAGTATGATTACAATAAACTTAAAATTAAATCCAACATAATTAAAATAAACTTCTACATGCAAATTAAAATAAACTTAAAAATTCAAATTTTCATATTCAAACATTATCTTCCTCTTCCTCCTCCTCTTTATGTTCCTCTCCAACAACTTCTCCATATCCACTAACTCCTCCATATCCACCACCGGAATTTCGTGAAGCGAAAAATTCATCAATTATATGTGCTCGCTCCTTTGCAATTCGTATTACTTGTTGATACTCCATTGTTTGCCTCCTCATTTCTTCCTGCAACTTTATTTCTCTTCTCTTTATTTCTTCCTGTATCTCTATTTATTTTCTCTTAATTTCTCTTTCATTTATGTATTTCTTGCTGCTACTTGGCGTGTTGCCTCGGTATTCGCTAAGTTTCTCACAGTTTCAAGCATTTCAGCAGTTAATATAGGTGGGGTTGATGTTCCTTCTCCATCAGCAAGTCTCATTCTGAAACACCTATTGTCATATTCTAATTTTTGACCTACGATCCCACATCCTTATACACCATTGCATAACATCAAAAGATAATCTCATTCATACTTGCATCACTAACCTTGTAGATATATCAAAAGTATACTTTGCTTGTTCTGTTGCTTTTACCATATAGGAGTCCAAGGAATTGATAAAATCATTGGTCATCAGAAATTCAAGCTCCTCATTCATTTATGGTGATCAAGTGATCATCATCTTCATCACAATCTCATTATATTAAGGTTTCATCATTGAATTCATCAAATGGCGAAGGAGATTAGGGTTTTGGCTCCTCGGATGAAAGGTTAAGAATTAGGTTATTAGAGTTTGATCTCCTTAACACATCACTCAAGAGGTCCTCAATATCATCATCTCATAATCCTCAAGGTGTCTCAATGCATTGAAGGTTGTATCATGATCACAAGATTTCATTGAAATTGGAAGATTTGAATTCATTTGAAAAAGTCAACTGCTCAAAGTCAAACTTTGACTTTTGAATTTTTTTAGTCAAATAGACTTATAAAGACAAATGTCATTAAAATGTGGTTGATAGTTGAATTTGATCAAGTGAAATCACAAAAATGGAGGTAACTTGAAAAAAGGGTAATGTTAAAGAAAGTGAAAATTTCACTAAGTGTCAAAAATACCATGTTTAAGTGCACGACTTTTCAAGCTTGTAACTTCTTCCTCAATCCATCATTTTTCATTCCCAAAGGATGTACTTTAATATTATCCCACACACTCCAACATTTTAGAAGGAATTGAATCAAAAGCTCATAAGGATGTACTTTAATATTATCCCACACACTCCAACATTTTAGAAGGAATTGAATCAAAAGCTCATAAGGATGGAGAGATATGAAGTGTTGAAGTTGAGGTCTCAAAGTTGTCAAAATGCAAAAGACAAAGAAAAATTCTCTAAGTGTTTTTCAGCTTGAAACTCCATTTTTGTGATGCCTTTTCTTCATAATCTAAGTTGATTAAATTCAAGTGCTCAACATGAAAGTTATAGAAGATGCTCTCATCTTTCCAAAAAGTCCAAGAGCATAAATTTATCACACTTGAGCTTTGAGTTTCGAAGAGATGAAGTAGCCATGGTGAAGAGGCTTTACAAGGCAGATTTTTGGTTCAAGTTCATAGCAGATCTCCAACCTTACCATGAGATCTTGCTTTGCAGACCCTCTTACTTTAAAATATCAATTTAATTAGAGATTTACATAAACCTTTGATGCATTACACAAAGATTAGAAGCTTTATCCAATTCACCATGCCACTTTTGGAAGAATTTGAAAAAAGCTCCATATCTATTTTCATAAAGCTCACCAAATCTTGCTTTAAGCCCATGCATTGTTCTCTAACCAAGCATGCTTAGAAGCAACCTCCTACAACTCAGAAAAGCATCCCTATTGTCCATGAATCAAGTAATCTTTCATTTTGGAACCACCATTTCTCATGAAACTACAAACTTGAAACTCAACCAAATCATAACTTTCAAATCTTCATTTTGCTTCATCCTTAAGCCTCCTCAACTTCTCTATAAATAGAGGGCCTCATCTCATTTCAAAACACATGGAAATTTCCCCCTCAAACACACAAACACTCTCAAAATCTCCCAAGCTCAACTTTTCACTCATGAAGTCCATATCTTCTAAACTTCAAATTTCTCCAAGTTTCTTGCAACTTTTGTATTGAAACACCATCCATATAACATATAGAAGTTGGTGTATGCATTAAATTACATATGTAACCACTAAATTACCATACCCGAATCACACATTTGAGCCATTGCAACTTGACTTGGTTGAGAAGTTTGAGACACTTTCAAGGCAAAGTAGTTATGTCATTACACTCTTGGGAGTGCAAGGAAGTTAAAGAAAATCTTATTTCATTTCTGGAAGTGCGTCTGAAGGTGCAACAGACACACTCCGTTTGGTAAATTTTTCATATTTCGAACTCTATCATTTAAGCACCATTTATGTCCATTATTGTGGCTATTATGCTTGTTATGATGCGAGGAATGAAATCCCCATGAAAATGGGCATTGATTCATCTCGTATGCAATTTAATTTAATTTTGAAAAACTTAGGGTTTTCTGGTTTTATCAAAAATTCATGAGTTAGAGTTAATATAAATAAAAACTAATGTTATATTTGAATTGCTCATGAAATTCTAAGCAAGATTCTATATTCACATGTTTGATTTGGTACAAAAATAAGAAAGTTGCATTTTTTGAAAAAAAAAAGAAGTTACAATAACGATAGTTAGAGGGTAAAGATGATGGTGAATTCAAAATGCAGAAGAGGTTTTATTATATCAATTGAATGCATTTTTATAATGAATTGGCATTGTGCCCCAGTAGTTAAAACATTGGTCTTGTGTGTTTGTGTGCGAGCGAGAGGTCTAGGGTTTGAATCTCCCTTACTCTAAACCTTTTGTTTTGTTTATTTTATATTTTATACATTCATGAACTTGTTTCATATTTTATTCCTTTTGTTTTATTTATTTTATATTTTGTACATTCATGAACTTGTTTCATATTTTATTAAATGGATGTGCATTATATCACCATGCAGCACATGACCCAGTGATATTTGTTTTGAGCTGCAATCTTGAATACCTGAGTTCAACACCCTTTGCCTGCATTTCCTAATTTTTACCACTAGTTTTCTTATTCTTTGTTTCTATTTATATTTCTTTTTTAATTTCTTTTTAGTTTTTATTCATTTATTTATTTTATTTTCTTCTCTTGATTTTTATTATTGTCATTTAATATTTCAAAAATATAAAAAAAATTATTTATTTATTCAAAGTTTGAATTTTACTTTTATATTTTGTCTAACATATTATTAATTAAAATACCAAAAATAAGTTTTTTTTGTTTAGTTTGATTAAATCTTAGTATTTTCTTTTAAAAACTTTTGTGAATATTTTTCTTAAATGACTCTCTAAAAAAACCATGACATCTTAATGTGCTTGCTTGTGATTTTATTTGATACTTTGATTAGGTATTGGTTAAATGAACGTGATTTAAAACATCTGGCTACTTTGAATGAAATTTTAGGTTTTGTTCTTACCATGTTTGGTTAACCCTTACTATTATTTTTTTTTAAGTCTTGGTTGATGTTTTGATTGTATGAAATCCTAATCTATGAAGCTTGCATATTTATTTACTTTGATATTAGTTTAAATGTTCATGTGATAATGGTTGATGTTTATACTTCATTTGTGTTAAGACTTGTGTCAAAATCCAAGGAAAATGATAGTATTGTTGACTTGATAAGTCATGTACATATGCATATCTTAGGTTCATCTTTTTGTGTGTTTACCTTTTGTATATTACCCGTGTGATTGTGAATGTTTACCCTTTTGTACTTAAACCCTAATCACCACTTTCATTAAAAAACCTTGACTTTGTCATTGCATTTCAAACTTTCTTTCTTTAATAAATGATTCAATACACTTAAGCATATTAAACAATTTCAAAAAGACTAAAAATGATTCTACCTCATCCAAATCTTTTTGCCAATTGACTTTTCAATTTAAATCATTTCTCAAAGAGATTAGACATGAGTCATCTTCATAGTTGAGATATGATTCTCCTATCCCATAATAATGATTGAAGTAAATATTGATTCTCTCCACTTGAGGGAGCTAGTGGCAACTTGTTGACCTTTTATCCAAGTTAAGATCTCTTACTTCATAATGATGCAAGATCCATCTTGTCATATTTGTGATGGAATTAGTTAAGTACTCTCCTTAAGATGATGAAATATCTTTTTTCTTAAAATCAACCACAACAAAGTCTTTTGTTATTTTTACCATGAACTACGAGGTTTTAGTCCTTTATTAGTAAGTAGGTATAAGACTTTGTCTTTCCAAAAAAAATATATAATAAAATATATTTCTTCTCTCATCTCCACACTCTTTTAGCAAAAAAAAACATTTTTTTAACCAAAAAACAGATACTTCAAAAAAAATTTATAGAGTATTATAGATACATAGGGTGCTAACACATTCCCTTTGTATAACCAACCCCCGTACCTTAGATATCTTCTTCGTGCTTTGCCTTTAGTTTTTTCTTCTTGTAATGCATGTTTAAAAATTAGGGTTTTTGATCTTTTCCCTTTTCTTAGAAACAATAAAGTTCGGTGGTGACTTCTTAATTTTGTCAGTCAAGTTAATCAATAGCTTGGTCTCCTCAATTTTTAACCGCGACATAATTAGAGACTTCATTGGGGACTATCCTAAAGAGGGTTAAAGCCTAATTTGTATTATCTATTTTTTGTTATTATTATTGTTTGCTTGTATGTATATGATGTTTTCTGGTTCTTTGGGGGTGTTTTGGTGATTCTTGAAAGGACAAGTCCTACACCCGGACTAAGTTACACTTAAGATTAGAATGGTGGTATAATCAAAAGTTACATGGCTGAAGTAATCCTGACATAAGTAGCATATGATAACCCTACTCAGTGGAGGTTTCTTTGAGGGTAATAGTGTTAAATAAGACAGTTGTTGAAGCATTATTACTTTTGACCTGAGAGCCCGTGAAGTTGAGGACCATAGAACCCCTTAACCCATCTTGGCCTTTAAGATGTAGTGCGGTGACAATTGAAAAGTAGTCTTGAATTAGTCATTACACGATACTATGCTCAGACGAGTTTTTCTTGAGAATATTATTGGTACTCACAAGTTGTTGTGTAAACCCGTAATATCCGAAATAAGAATCACGACTCTAGAAACTTTTTAGAACCTCGTTCTACAGGTACAATAAACCCATAATACATACCTTATGGGTGGTTCTTACCCTTGGATCCATGCACGTGACGTCAAATCCTTAAACCTTGTTTGTGATATTGATTGTGGTTGTTGCATAACCATGCATTCATGCATCCATGGAAATATTTTTCACTTAGTTTTCAAGGAATTTAGAAGTCTTTCGTTATAAACATCACAAGTTTCATCAAAATCAATGGATCTGAGGTGTTGATAGGGTGAAAACCCTAATCCACCAAAATAGATGATTGATTTTGATAATAACTTGATCAATGCTTTGATCCAATTTAGGATTTACTTTCTATTTTCATGCTTTGATGTTTGCAATTTAATATCTTGAGTTCCTTAAAAGTCAAATAAAAACTAACATTTGCATATCATATATCATGTTGCATTTGGTCTTGCTTTCAAGAGTCTTCCAGGTGTCTTATCCTTTCCTCTTGGTCTCTGACAGTCAAGTTGTCTCACCAGTACCACACTCGTGCTAAGAGAAGATGGAAAACATTAAGCAATAGATATTTGAACTCCGCAAAGAGGTTATTACTTTGAAGGCTAGTATGGAGCATCTAACTGCTTTGGTTGAAGCTTTGGTCACCGCCCAAGTCACTCCTCCTATGAAGGAAGAAGATATGGCAAAGGTCTTCACAGAAATTCTTAAGTCTTTCTTTCATGAGAAGATGATAGTCAAAGTACTTAATGATTTCCCTGAAAAGGTGAATATGGGAGTGCTTTTAGAAGAAGATGTCTGAAAGGGGCATCTATTTGAAGATAGTGACCCTGGGGTTTGAATGATTTTTCCTCAACACAAGTCCAAATGGAGAGTTTTCTTATTTTATTAGTTATTTACTGCTTTGTAATTCGTACTCTTTATTGATTAATAATATAATGTTTGCATGTATGAACTTGTTTGCATTTGAATGATAATGATAATAAAATGAATATGTTTGTCTTAAAGAAATCCATTTGTTTCACCAGTACTTGTTTTTAAAGTGTTTTCCTGCATTATGATACCAAATGCTACCAATCTTCTTGCCCAAACATAAATTGGAGGGAGGATGATGATATGAAAAATGCAAAATCTCTGGTTGTATGCTTTTGAATAAAATCATGTTGGTGGTGTACAATAATTGTTTCAAATTCCCAAACACCAAAGATATAAGGAAGATAATCCCTTGCTAACCCCTTTTGAGCCTTGAAGTAGGAGTTTCTTTTTATATGAAAAAATCTTCATATTTAACCTGGGGCAGAGGCGTTTTTCAGTTAATTTGACCGAGTGTTGAAATTTCAAAAGGAATGCACTTCTGAAGAGACCACAATGGTTATCCTTCACACATCAAGAAGTAGAAGAGACGTGAAACCACATTGGTTATCCCTCATCCATTAAAGAACAAGGTAGTCATCGCACACTCAACAGATCAAGACAAATCAATGTCGCACGATTTGTTCAAATCAAGAAAAGGAAAGCAAAAGAAAAAAGCATGTTAAGTCAACAACTGGAAGACAAATGACTTAGACAAAAATTAGGGCATCCCTCTGGAGTATCAACTCAAAAGAATTAGTCCAGGAAAAAGTTAGGGAAAATAGAATAAAAAAGAACATAAAAGAAAAACAAAAATATTACAAAGAAAGGACTACAAATAAAAGTCCCCAGCAAAGAACAAATTCGTATGACTATAAACACGAAGGTAAAAAGGGTGACTGCTGCTACTCTGAAAGTCGCTTTGGTTCCTTAACCGTCACAAAGTCCTTCATGAGAGATGAATACTCATGTTGAATTAAGTGAACATAGGACTGGAGAACATCACGAAGAATGAGTGGGCACCAATAAACTTTGAGCCTGAAAATCTTTTATTTGTAAATCGTGAACCAGGCCACGTTATAACTCTCAAAATTCCTAATTGAAGCAGGGTTCATTTCAAAAGCATACTTCAACGAGATAGCATTTCTGACTGCCATGAGTTTTACTAAATATTTGTGTTGGTATCATATTGATTTTTTTATCATTCATACAAAAATAAATGTCATATCCTAGCTAGTGATTTATTCACAAGGCTTGGCGAGATCTTTTCAATAAAATTCCAGACTTACATAACTTATTGCATTAGAAATTTCATTCTCATAATAAACATTTTCTGCTTGTAACATAATTGCTTGACATCAAGGAAGATTGCATTCAAGTATCAACAAGGGGTATGTTTTCTAGAAGAGCAGTTGAACAAAGAATATGCCAAGTACAGTCATTTTGGGGCAATTACGTCGAGATTCGATGAATCTCTCCAAGAGTTTGAAGATCCTGTGGCAGATTATTTCAAGTCCTTATGGTATAAATTTCCCTCTTTAAAAAAAGTCTTTCATAGACAATGTAGTCTGGGGTAAAGTTTAAAGACTCTGTTGTGCCAAATATATTCGGTCTGGGGCAGTCACATCGATATTTAACGAATCTCTCCAAGAGTTTAAAGACACTGGGACATTTTGGACGCCAGGTTTTGTGTAAAATCCTATTGAGATGATTTCTTCTTATAAACCATGTAAATTGGGACATTTAAGAATTGAAGTTTATTCACAAAGAATGTTGTCCATTTATGACGTGCATCATGTAGTTTATCAACAGTAACTTGGGGCACCTGAAATTAGTTCCAAGGACAATCCAGATTTGTATGCAATTTAATTTCATTTAGAAAAACATTAGGGTTTTCTGGTTTTATCAAAAATTCGTGAGTTAGAGTTAATATAAATAAAAACTAATGTTATATTTGAATTCCTCATGAATTTCTAAGCAAGATGCTATATTCACATGTTTGATTTGGTACAAAAATAAGAAAGTTGCATTTTTTGGAAAAAAAGTTACAATAACGATAGTTAGAGGTTGAAGATGATGGTGAATTCAAAATTCAGAAGGGGTTTTATTATATAATCAATTGAATGTTGTGATCGGTGGGAATGAGAACTGATTGTTTTGGAATGCTGGTTCGCGTTTGCGTTTGTTTTCGCAAAATGTCGCGGTAAGCAAGAGTCGCCACCGTCTTTTATTTTATCCAATAAGGAAAGGACAAAAGCACAGAAAAATTCCTTTTCGAGATGTTTCTCGGGTTCGGGAGGTAGATTATAGAAAGGGAAGGTGTTAACACCCTTTCTATCCGTGGTTATCCACGGGCTCTTAGGTACTTGCTCACTATGTTTTCAAAAGTTTGCTTTTCTTTGTGTTTGTGGGTTTTGAAAAGAGTTTTGTTTTTTTGAAGAGAGTGTAAGTGCGAAAAGTTTTGTTTTGTTTTTAAAGGAGCAAGTACTTAAGAATCTCTACCTACTCAAAAAGGAATTAAACTGTGCAAATGTCCTTTAGACAGTGCTATCCCACTATTGAGGAGTATGTAGCACCATCGTTGGAGTTTTCGGGTCAATTCGGTTTAAGGGACGTGTGGTCACTAAAGCAATGTTAGGATGCTTTAGCGGTAACCCTAATGTCTTAGATCATTTTTATCGAGGCAACCATTTCGAGACAACTTTGATCTTTGGACAGGAGGGCGACCTCTAAGACTTCCTATACTCAATGACCACGTTCGAGGCAACCAAGTGAGGTGTACCCTAGGAGTGGCATGTGCAAGTGTGTCAATTTTCAGTTATATTATCTTTGCATGTCATGGTGAGCTACTGTTGATTTTAAGTTAAGAGTTAATCTTGTCATGCATAGCCTAATTAGCATACATCTAAACAGTTAATATATGTACAGGAATTTAAAGTGCGGGAATTGTAAATCCTACGCTATTACAAGGCTTCAGGGAGGGGGATTATTTACATGTCCAAAATTGGGGGAATAAAGCAGTAAAGTGTAAAAGTCTTAGTTAACATATTACAAACCAGTAGGCAATTAGAATATATGGATAAAAAATAATATGCGCGCGAGAAAAATTGAATCGGAGTGTCCTTGGGTTTGGACCCTTTTTCATTAAATAAAGCATATTTTTTGGTCTTTTTTGAATTAAGAATTAAGTCTAACTAATAGTTAATTAATTAATTAAAAAGAAAATATTTTTTAGTTTTATTTTATTTTGGGAAAATGATCTAAATGTATTTAATTTTAGTTTTGGAGAAAATGTTAAGATAATTAAAAGGTTAATTAACAAAATTAATTTAATAGGAAAAACTAGCCTAATGTTTTTGCGTTTTTGATTTTATGTTGATTAAAAAAAGAAATAAAAATAGTCAAAATAAGGATAAAAAAACGAAGGAAACAGGCAGCAAATAAAAAAAAACATAATTCTGGAGGCCTGGGAAGCTTCGATCCAAACAGGGTCATGATTCTTTCGATTGGGCCAGGAAATGGGCATGAACAGCCTTCGATCCAGGGAAGGGGACTTCCCTTTGATCCTTGGAAAAATGCCTTCTTCGATCCAGGAGGACTATGGGAAGCTTCGATCCAGAGAAGGTGTCTCCTTCGATCTGGGATGCTATACCTGCAAAAGTATGTTAGCAAAATAAAACTCAGGGCCTGGTATCGAACCCCAGACCCTTCGATCTTGCGTGCGCTGAGTCTTTCCAGGCTAAATCTGCAGCAAATGTTAGCAAACAAAGAACATGACCTGGGGCCAAACCCAGGCCCTTGAATTCTGTCTAGGATGGCAAATCGAATGGGATAGAAAATATGGATATGTTATGTAAACACAAAATTTGACATTTTACCCTCTCTTACCAGTAGTTGGGACCTTCGATTTGGCACTTTCTGGGTGTGAGTACCTTCGATCTGGGATTCCTGGGCGTGGAGGTGTTTGCTGAATGGCTGATTTGGCTTGGATCACTTCTGAAAATGCTGATGACCTTTGGCAGCGTATCTCCAAGTCCTCTGTTTTTTCTGTGTGTTTTTTCGTTCTTTGTAATGTGCCACTGGCCCTTGTATTTATAGGAGTGGGGGGGTCTAGTAACGGCAAGAGACAGCCCATTAAACAGGCCATTAAAGCCATGAGACAAGAATCAGACACATTAAAATATTTCCTTTTTTGAAATATTCGTGTCTCTTGAATGAACCTGGACACTTTTGAATTTCGAATACCTTCAGGCCCTGCTCTTCGTATGGTCCTTGTCCAAATATCAATCGAAGGGTACTAATTAAAATTCCAATCGAAAGGCTTTGTTAACAGGCCAATCGAAAGGTGTTGTTCATGCTAATCGAAGGCCTTGACATAATGCTAATCGAAAGGCTCCTTCAGAATACCAATCGAAGGGTCTTTCAGAATTCTAATCGAAGGGCTTTGACATAATGCCAATCGAAGTGCTTGTCCATAATGCCAATCGAAGTGCTTGTCCATAATGTCAATCAAAAGGCTCCTTCAGAATACCAATCGAAGGGTCTTTCAGAATGCCAATCGAAGGCCTTGACATAATGCCAATCGAAGTGCTTGTCCATAATGCCAATCGAAAGGCTCCTTCAGAATACCAATCGAAGGGTCTTTCAGAATGCCAATCGAAGGCCTTGACATAATGCCAATCGAAATGCTTGTCCATAATGCCAATCGAAAGGCTCCTTCAGAAGACCAATCAAAGGGTCTTTCAGAATGCCAATCGAAAGGTACTTATCCATGCCAATCGAAATGCTCCTTCAGAATATCAATCGAAGGGTCTTTCAGAATGCCAATCGAAAGATACTTAAAGCACCACTCAAAAATTTTCTTTTTCCTTAGGCAAGGGTTTGTGATCAACCATGCAGGGGGAAGATTTTGGAAAACATGAGAGGGAAAATTTTGGGGTACAACAGTTGCCCCTGTTCAATTTTCTTAAACCTGAGGATATAGATTGGCTTTCGAGCCTTTCGTGATCCGAAGGTGGAAGATAATTGAACACTAGAGTGCCCAGAAATTTGCACTCGCATGGTGTAGTATCAGCATTGTGACGTCGGGAATGGGCTTACAGATGCCATTTTGAGATTGTTGGTAGGAGGATGGGCTTATAGATGCCATCTGCAGGAGTGTCGGTCGCATAAGAGATTCCTTAGAGAGAACTTGCATACCTGTTGTTGTAGAAGATTCCACTGGGGAAGTCTAACATTGTTGAGATTTAGGAACCTGCATGTACTTCAACTGAGAGAATGCTTCAGCTGAGTTTTAAGAACCTGATCATAATTCAATTGGGGGGAAACATCTTCATCAAGATCTAGGAACTGTCTCGTGCCCACCGGGAGTATACCGCTGAGGTTATAGAACTTGCCCATACTATGACAGAGGAGAACATCAAGATCTAGGAACTGACTCGTGCTCAAAGGAGTATACCGTTGAGGTTATAGTACTCGTCCACACTATGACGTAGGGAAACATCTTCATCAAGATCTAGGAACTGTCTCGTGCCCACCGGGAGTATACTGCTGAGGTTATAGTACTCGTCCACACTATGACGTAGGGAAACATCTCCATCAAGATCTAGGAACTGTCTCGTGCCCACCGGGAGTATACCGCTGAGGTTATAGAACTTGTCCACATTATGACAGAGGAGAACATCAAGATCTAGGAACTGACTCGTGCTCAATGGAGTATACCGTTGAGGTTATAGTACTCGTCCACACTATGACGTAGGGAAACATCTTCATCAAGATCTAGGAATTGTCTCGTGCCCACCGGGAGTATACCGCTGAGGTTATAGAACTTGTCCACACTATGACGGAGGAGAACATCAAGATCTAGGAACTGAC
This sequence comes from Vicia faba, assembly GCA_948472305.1. Lineage (NCBI taxonomy): Eukaryota > Viridiplantae > Streptophyta > Magnoliopsida > Fabales > Fabaceae > Vicia > Vicia faba. The sequence continues at coordinate 42,265 of CATIWC010001714.1, forward strand.
TCGTGCTCACCAGGAGTATACCGTTGAGGTTATAGTATCCGTCCACACTATGACGTAGGGAAACATCTTCATCAAGATCTAGGAACTGTCTCGTACCCAACGGGAGTATACCGCTGAGGTTATAGAACTTGTCCACACTATGACGGAGGAAACATCTTCATCAAGATCTAGAAACTGACTCGTGCTCACTGGGAGTATACCGTTGAGGTTATAGTACCCGTCCACACTATGACGTAGGGAAACATCTTCATCAAGATCTAGGAACTGTCTCGTGCCCACCAGGAGTATACCGTTGGGGTTATAGAACTTGTCCATACTATGACGGAGGAGACTGTCAAGATCTAGAACCTTATCTGAAATTCAACCGATGATAAATCAATTGAGATGTAAGAACGTGTCAGATCTTCGACGTAATTGAGAACTTTAATTGTATCCTTCCTGAAAGGTAAAGGTCAGTCATATGCAATGCATGATATAGATAAGGCAGTGATGTTCTCAAAATAAATGAGATTGTATTCGTATGATGCGTATGTGCATGTATTTATGATGTATGGAAGTGTGATGTTTTAGCTGGGGAAAATAAATCCCGGAGCTGCTGGAGAATAGAGTTGAGTCTGGATGATTGTCAGAATTGCGTCTGCATCTGGAGCGTATCTGAAATGTATTTGAATGAGTGACAAAATGACATCCGAATCTGGATCGTATCTGGACTGTATTTTGAATGAGTGACAGAATGACATCCGAATCTGGATCGTATCTGGACTGTATTTTGAATGAGTGACAGAATGACACCCGAATCTGGATCGTATCTGGACTGTATTTTGAATGAGTGACAGAATGACATCCGAATCTGGATCGTATCTGGAATGTAATTTGAATGAGTGACAGAATGACATCTGAATCTGGATCGTATCTGGACTGTATTTGAATGAGTGACATAATGACATCCGAATCTAGATCGTATCTGGACTGTATTTTGAATGAGTGACAGAATGACATCCGAATCTGGATCGTATCAGGACTGTATTTAGAAGGGATCTGGAATAAGTATCAGAATGTCAGCCATATCTGGATCGCATCTGAACTGTCTCTAGAAGGAATCTGGAATAAGTATCAGAAAGTCAGCCATATCTGGGTCGCATATGAATTATCTCTAGAAGGAATCTGGAATAAGTATCAGAATGTCAGCCATATCTGGATCGCATCTGAACTGTCTCTAGAAGGAATCTGGAATAAGTATCAGAATGTCAGCCATATCTGGGTCGCATCTGAACTGTCTCTAGAAGGAATCTGGAATAAGTATCAGAATGTCAGCCATATCTGGGTCGCATCTGAACTGTCTCTAGAAGGAATCTGGAATAAGTATCAGAATGTCAGCCATATCTGGATCGCATCTGAACTGTCTCTAGAAGGAATCTGGAATAAGTATCAGAATGTCAGCCATATCTGGGTTGCATCTGAACTGTCTCTAGAAGGAGTCTGGAATAAGTATCAGAATGTCAGCCATATCTGGGTCGCATCTGAACTGTCTCTAGAAGGAATCTGGAATAAGTATCAGAATGTCAGCCATATCTGGATCGCATCTAAACTGTCTCTAGAAGGAATCTGGAATAAGTATCAGAATGTCAGCCATATCTGGGTCGCATCTGAACTGTCTCTAGAAGGAATCTGGAATAAGTATCAGAATGTCAGCCATATTTGGATCGCATCTGAACTGTCTCTAGAAGGAATCTGGAATAAGTATCAGAATGTCAGCCATATCTGGGTCGCATCTGAACTGTCTCTAGAAGGAATCTGGAATAAGTATCAGAATGTCAGCCATATCTGGGTCGCATCTGAACTGTCTCTAGAAGGAGTCTCAAAAGATGATGATCTTTGCTTGTTGATTGATCTTTCCTGAAAAGGTAAAGAGTTAGTTGTATGCAATGTCATGATGTATGCATTGTGTAATGATGTTATCAAAATAAAATGAGATTTGTGTCCTATGTATTTTGTATGCATATGTTATGAATGTTGTTTGAAGTGTAATTTTGTCTTGGACTTTGCTCAAAATGTTTCCACCGGGGTTCCCTGCTTTGTTGTTTGAGGAGAACTCCGCTGGGGGATATTGAAAACTCTGTGGGGAGTATGTTTATTTCTGCTTGGGAAAAGAGTTTAGGAGTCTTAGTCGTCCGTTGCTCTATTGGGGGAGTCGAAGTTGAACTGATATCTGGTCGGGTCCAGGTTTCGCAGTAACTTGCTGGGGATTGTAGAGTAGTCTACTGGGGAAGAGGAGTTGTGGTCCTTTGATTTGTAGTAGTCGGAGAAGCAAACTCAAGCTGGGGAATCCTGGTGCTGTTGGGGAAATAAACCCTGTCGTCAGTCCGCTAGAGAGGTGACATCTTCGTTGGGGGGAAGTCCTCGAGGATTCTTGAGGTTGATTCAGCTGGGGAAAGGTTTTCAGAGATTAAACCCTTGTTGGGATGTCATCCTATGAGAAGGATTTTGGGGAGATTTGTCATTGCCCCTAGTAGCAAGTGTTTGTGACATTGCCAGAAAATGTTTAATTGTACGTAACCCTTCACTGAGATTGATGTTTAATGCCTCAAGTGACGGAGATGGAGACTTACCCCTGGTTACTCTGCACTTCTTCAGAGATTTCTTGAAATCTTGACTGGACTGCCCCAGGTGTGCTGGATAGTGACATGTCAAGTCCCCTTGTTGATAGGAGATTTGTCAATGGAAGTGTCATCCTTTTTGAAGTGATTTGGTTCACCGAGAGGGCTTTCGTTCATCGGATATTCGTTGTGTGAATTTCTCCGCTGTCAAACAAATAGCCAAATGCAAACACTGATATTCAAATAATGCAAAGTTTATGCTTGTCTCGAAGTTTTGAAAAATGTGTTTTTTAGCAGAAAACTTTTTATAAGACAAATTCAACTAAAGATTTAGGGCAAAGCCTTACAGGAGTCAGGATACCTTTTGTGACAGTATGCTTTCGAACTAACCCATGCTTCAGTTAGGACTTTTGAAGGGTTGTAACGTGGCTTGGTTCACGGTTTAAGAAACAAAGGATAAAGGCTCAAAGTATATTTGTACCCACCCGCTCTTCGTGATGTTCTTCAATCCTAAACTCAGTTAATTGTGCATTTGAACTCCAAATGAGTCTGTGTTGTACCCCAAAATTTGCCCTCTCATGTTTTCCAAAGTCTTCCCCCTGCATGGCTGATCACAAACCCTTGCCTAAGGAAAAAGAAAATTTTTGGGTGGTGCTTTAAGTACCTTTCGATTGGCATTCTGAAAGGCCCTTCGACTGGCATTCTGAAGGAGCATTTCGATTGGCATGGACAAGCACTTCGATTGGCATTATGTCAAGGCCTTCGATTGGCATTCTGAAAGACCCTTCGATTGGTATTCTGAAGGAGCATTTCAATTGGCATTATGGACAAGCACTTCGATTGGCATTGTGTCAAGGCTTTCGATTGGGATTCTGAAAGACCTTTTCGTTTGGCACCCTGGGCCAAGCCTTTCAATTGGCATGTCAAGGGATCCTTCGATTAGCATTAACAACACCTTTCGATTGGCCTGTTAATAAAGCCTTTCGATTGGCCTGTTAACAAAGCCATCAAGAGGGCACTCAAAAAACATGTCCAGGTACACTGAACATGAGAAAATGGCATGTTTCCCTTACAAATATAGAAATAATTAAATGCTGATTGTGGATTTAATTCCTGAGTTAAAGGCCAGATTCTTGCCTTTTCTGTTCCTAAAGAGCTGATTCGACCAGAGTGTTTCTGTTCAACTCAAGACCATTCGAAGAAGCATTCAGAAGGCTCATTCGAAAGGTACATGAGAAGTCCATTCGAAGGAGGCAACTCAAGGCCAATCGAAGAGCATGGCCGGAAGGCATTCGAAAATCAAAACATGTCCAGGTTCATTCCAGATTCCAAAGAGACATGAATATTTCAAAAAAGGAAATAATTTAATGTGTCTAATTCTTGTCTCCTGGCTTTAATGGCCTGTTTAATTGGATGTCTCTTGCCGTTACTAGACCCCCCACTCCTATAAATACAAGGGCCAGTGGCACATTACAAAACACGAAAAAAATAGAGAGGACGAAAATATATAGAAAAAAATAGAGAAAAGAAACAGGGAGAACTTGGAGATACGCTGCCAAAAATCATCAGCACTTCCAGGAAGCCATACCCAATCCTTGCACCAGCCATTCCACACTCAGAATCATAGATCAAAGCACTTATGTTTGGTAAAAAGAAATCTAATCTCAAACTCATTTCGATCTCTGATTGCATATTCACATTATTAGTGGTGTTTGTGAATGATTTAGTGTGCTACATATAAGCTACAGCGCAGAGATGAGATTGTGCCACTGCTTGGGCACAATCTGAGTTTCTCCTTCAAATCCCAGGATAAAATAAACCTAGACCCAGATTCAACAGGTGCGAATAAGGGGGTGATTCGAATCAGGGGGGTAAAGTCCCCCCTGGACCTCTAACATCTGTTTCGTTTTGCAGGAACTACATTCTCAGATTCCTGTTCAGAGTTTCGAAGCTAAGCAGTTTAGCTTCGAACTGGACCCAGGATTTCCAGATCGAAGGATAACATGTCCAGATCGAACACCCTCAGAATGCAGCCCCTCATGCACCTTCGATCCAGCCTCTTCACTGGGTCGAAAGACAACCCACACTTCTTTCGACCCAGGCCTCCAGAATTATTTTGTTTTTCTTGATTTACTGCCTGATTTCATTTTTGTTTAGACCATTTTATTTGTTTTTTTTAATCAACATAAAAATAATAAAAATAAGTAACTTGGAATTAGGATTTAATTTAGTTAATTATTTTAACTTATTTTCTCCAATTTTAAAATCAGTAGACTTAGGATTTATTTAAATTCAATCCTTTTCATAAACAAAAAAATGCAAAAAATATTAAGTATGTTTTGGAGTTAATTTTCATCAGTTTTTTTAATTAATTAAATTTGACTTAATTGAACATTTAGCATTTTCCCAAAAAATAAAATAAAACAACAAAAGTTCTTATTCTTAGGATTTTTCATATTCACGCGCGTTTATTTTAATGTAACTGCTTACTGGTTTGTGGTAGCTTAAATTAAGACTTTTACTTTACTGCTTTTATTCCCCCAATTTTTGGACATGTAAATAATCCCCCGAAGCCTTGTAATAGCGTAGGATTTACAATTTATGCACTTTAAATTCCTGTACATATATTAACTGCTTAGATGTATGCTAACTAGGCTATGCATGACAAGATTAACTCTTAACTTAAAATCAACAGTAGCTCACCATGACATGCAAAGATAATATAACTGAAAATTGACACACTTGCACATGCCACTCCTAGGGTACGCCTCACTTGGTTGCCTCAAACGTGGTTATTAAGTATAGGATGTTTTAGAGGTCGTCCTTTTTTCCCAAGATCATAAGTTGCCTCGAAATGGTTGCCTCGGAAAAATGATCTAAGATATTAGGATTACCGCTAAAGCGTCCTAACGTTGCTTTAGTGACCACACGTCCCTTAAACCGAATTGACCCGAAAACTCCAACGAAGGTGTTACCTACTCCTCAATAGTGGGATAGCACTGTCTGAAGGACATTTACACAAGTTTAATTCCTTTTTGAGTAGGTAGAGGTTCTTAAGTACTTTCTCCTTTTAAAAACAAAACAAAACTTTTCGCACTTACACTCTCTCAAAAACAAAACTCTTTTCAAAACCCACAAACACAAAGAAAAGCCAACTTTTGAAAACATAGTGAGCAAGTACCTAAGAGCCCATGGATAACCACGGATAGAAAGGGTGCTAACACTTTCCCTTTCTATAATCTACCTCCCGAACCCGAGAAACATCTCGAAAAGGAATTTTTCTGTGCTTTTGTCCTTTCCTTGTTGGATAAAATAAAAGACAGTGGCGACTCTTGCTTACCACGACATTTTGCAAAAACAAACGCAAATGCGAACCAACATTCCAAAACAGTCAGTTCTCATTCCCACCGATCACAGTCTGGAACGACATTTTGGTGATGGTTCACACAAGTTGGATTTTGGAAGGCAGTCATCATTTTTTGCAACATTTTTCATGTTGTCGAGGATTTGTAATGACCTCGTTCTTTTGGTTTGTTATCCCTAACTTTTGCCTGATTGTTCCTGTTTTCGAGATTACAGTCAGCAGGATGCCCCAGCTTTCTTAAGCCTCCTTTATAGGTTTTGGCTCAGTGGGCTTTTCTCTTTTGAGGGATTGACTGCCTATGAGATAAGGAACCACCACTTTCTTTTGATTCTAGAGGAATGCTTTTGATGTCGTTCGTTGTATTGTGAACTGAGAGTTTTGCGACCTCAATGCGCATCTGAATTAACTGAGAGACTACCCTGCCCCAGGTTTTGATTAAAGGTTTCAATTTATGTTAAAATAGAAAATTTCCACTTCTTTGGCTCGAAGCGGTTGACTAGGGATTATCTTCCTTATAACTCCAGTGTTTAGGATTTGAAAGAAACGCATGTACATCATCAGCAAGGTCTGTCCAAAAGCATAATGTATGAGATTATGGCATTGTTTCGTCATCCTCCCTCTAAAGGCTTGTAACTTTTAGCAAGAGTTGAATGTCATAAAGTGAGTAAAAAGCATAGTTTAAATGTAATTAAAATGATTGGATCAAATCAAGACAAACATATGCAATGCATTAATGAAACAAAGTTTGACATTAATAGATAATTGTTTAAATAACAAAGAGATTACAACTTGAAAATTCAAATGAACAAAAGCTTTCAATGATTCGTCATAGGAGCAATGATTATGTTTGGAGTAGGATTACGCTGATGCCCCTGTCTTTGTTGAGAAGGCGTAAGATTAGAGATCAAGATTTCTCCTACGTGTTGGTCATGACGACTCTTTTGACCATACACAGCATTAGACTCTTTCTTCCCATTGTAGGGCTTTTTCTAAGCATCGGAAGGTGTAGCTTCTTGAATCTTCCCACTTTTGATGCCAGCTTTGACCCTTTTGCCGGTCAGTATTAGCTCGGTGAACCCGGCTGAAGAGCTTCCGATTAAGTGGTTAAAGAATGGACCAGACAGGGTCCCCAAAAACATATCAACAAATTCACGATCAGCTAAAGGTGGTTGCACCCTTTCGGCAAGGTCTCTCCATTTTTGAGAATACTCTTTAAATCCTTCACCCGTCCCTATTGACATACCCTGGAGTTAGGTACGCGTAGGAGCGAGGTCAGAGTTATACTGATACTGCCTATAGAACGCAGTAGCCAAATCCTCCCAGCTGCGGATACTGGCTCCGTCCAACTGATAGAACCACTCAAGCTGAGTCCCTAAAAGACTGTCTTGAAAGAAATGGATCCACAAGTTCTTATCAGCAGTGTAAGGCTGGATCTTTCTTACATATGACCGGAGGTGCAGCTTTGGACAGGAAGCTCCGTCATACTTGGCAAAGGCAGGTGCCTTGAATTTATGGGGAATCACCACCCCAGATGATAGACCCAGATCTCCGAAGTCCAGATCGGGCACCTTCTGTATCTCCATAGCGCTCAAACGGTCTTCCAGCTGTTTGTACCTATCCTTAACAGGAGGATACTGCTCTTCATCATAGTCCGTCTCGTTGTCAGAGACCATAGGGCTAGGACCCCTCCTTTCTTATGGACTATCTTTTCCTCCAGATGAGGTGGTCAGATCAACTTCATTCTGCAGCCCGTTTCCAAACCTGCGTCCAGTATTGAACAAGATGGTCCTCTTCTTCTTCTTCTTCTTCCTCTCTTTCAGAATCAGATCTTCAGGTCCTGCTGACCCTTAGCTAGTCTCATGACCAACTCTTGAAATTGGGCATTCGGGGCCTGGAGGGCCTTGATAGCTTGCTCAGTTGAAGGTTCAATAGACATGATGATTGCTGAAATAAACAGCGAAGAAGATAAGAGACTTGTACTGGGGAGACCTGTTATGCAATGATATGTATGATATATGTATGCAATGTTTTCAAGGATCTCGCGGGGTAAACAAAAAACTGTTAGAATTTGAATCTTGTGGCTTTGATTGAAGGAACTTCATGTTGCTGAGAGTCCTTCTTCAAGAGTCAAGCTCACCATATCGAGTGAGTCATAGCCCCTGACTCAAGTTATCATGCTTGGATTTCTAGACAACCTTAGCTAGAGGAAAATAAATCCCCTTTGCCCCTTGCTATCCATTTAATTTACCATAACCTGCATCACAGACCCTTGAGATCCTTGAAATGGTTAAAGAAATGTTAATGCATGATTTTATGATGTGTATGTTATGCGTTTAAGCAAAAGTGTGAGGTGATGTAATTAAGCCCTGCAATAAATCCAGATCATTGGATAAGGACTGTAAACAAAACCTGCAAGGAACTCATGTTGTCAGATAACAAGAATGTGCAAGTAGTTCAAGTTTGAAGGCACACAAATAGCCTTAAGTTTAGGCTGGCATGAGGTTTCATAGGTAAGTACCCTCTTGAGTTTAGTTGGCTCAAAACCTGTCCTATAAATAGTAACCGGGTTCTAAGGAGCTCAATATCATTGGATTATTTTCTATGTTCATCGTTTTGGTTTAGCCAATGAACTAGCGACCAAAATATTCCAAGAAAACAATCCTCAATGAGTGTAGTATCGAGTATCTACCAACTTCGGACTGTACCAAAGTCGGTCATCTCACTACCCCTAAAAAAGGCCAAGATGGTCAAGTAAGGTTCTAGGTCATTAGTGCTTAGTGACATCACTCAGCGGCCCCGTATTCTCTTTGATTGACTCAAAGGCTACCGGTACTCACAAATATGTCGCACTAATATAGCTATTGCTTCAACCGTGTCGGTATACCCCGCACAGTTTCTACAACGTATTGCTATCTATGAATGTTTCCCCAAATCCGGGTGGAGGATTTATAGAACTCTGATACAAGCCCACAAAATTAAAAGCATACAAAGCAATACAATTGAAAACACAAGTGATCTAATCCTAAGGTACACCTCACTTATAATAAATCCCCAACAGATTCGCCAGTTCTGTGATCAGTGGGAATGAGAATTGACTGTTTTGGAATGTTGGTTCGCGTTTGCGTTTGTTTTTGCAAAATGTCGCGGTAAGTAAGAGTCGCCACCGTCTTTTATTTTATCCAACAAGGAAAGGACAAAAGCAAAGAAAAATTCCTTTTCGAGATGTTTCTCGGGTTCGGGAGGTAGATTATAGAAAGGAAAGGTGTTAGCACCCTTTCTATCCGTGGTTATCCACGGGCTCTTAGGTACTTGCTCACTATGTTTTCAAAAGTTTGCTTTTCTTTGTGTTTGTGGGTTTTGAAAAGAATTTTGTTTTTTTGAAGAGAGTGTAAGTGCGAAAAGTTTTGTTTTGTTTTTAAAGGAGCAAGTACTTAAGAACCTCTACCTACTCAAAAAGGAATTAAACTGTGCAAATGTCCTTTAGACAGTGCTATCCCACTATTGAGGAGTAGGTAGCACCGTCGTTGGAGTTTTCGGGTCAATTCGGTTTAAGGGACGTGTGGTCACTAAAGCAATGTTAGGATGCTTTAGCGGTAACCCTAATGTCTTAGATCATTTTTATCGAGGCAACCATTTCGAGGCAACTTTGATCTTTGGACAGGAGGGCGACCTCTAAGACTTCCTATACTCAATGACCACGTTCGAGGCAACCAAGTGAGGTGTACCCTAGGAGTGGCATGTGCAAGTGTGTCAATTTTCAGTTATATTATCTTTGCATGTCATGGTGAGCTACTGTTGATTTTAAGTTAAGAGTTAATCTTGTCATGCATAGCCTAGTTAGCATACATCTAAACAGTTAATATATGTATAGGAATTTAAAGTGCGGGAATTGTAAATCCTACGCTATTACAAGGCTTCGGGGAGGGGGATTATTTACATGTCCAAAATTGGGGGAATAAAGCAGTAAAGTGTAAAAGTCTTAGTTAAGCTATTACAAACCAGTAGGCAGTTACAATATATGGATCAAAAATAATATGCACGCGAGAAAAATTGAATCGGAGTGTCCTTGGGTTTGGACCCTTTTTCATTAAATAAAGCATATTTTTTGGTCTTTTTTGAATTAAGAATTAAGTCTAACTAATAATTAATTAATTAATTAATTAATTAAAAAGAAAATATTTTTGAGTTTTATTTTATTTTGGGAAAATGATCTAAATCTATTTAATTTTATTTTTGGAGAAAATGTTAAGATAATTAAAAGGTTAATTAACAAAATTAATTTAATAGGAAAAACTAGCCTAATGTTTTTGCGTTTTTGGTTTTATGTTGATTAAAAAAAGAAATAAAAATAGTCAAAATAAGGATAAAAAAAACAAAGGGAACAGGCAACAAATAAAAAAAACATGATTCTGGAGGCCTGGGAAGCTTCGATCCAAACAAGGTCATGATTCTTTCGATTGGGCCAGGAAATGGGCATGAACAGCCTTCGATCCAGGGAAGGGGACTTCCCTTCGATCCTGGGAAAAATGCCTTCTTCGATCCAGGAGGACTATGGGAAGCTTCGATCTAGAGAAGGTGTCTCCTTCGATCTGGGATGCTATACCTGCAAAAGTATGTTAGCAAAATAAAACTCAGGGCCTGGTATCGAACCCCAGGCCCTTCGATCCTGCGTGCGCTGAGTCTTTCCAGGCTAAATCTGTAGCAAATGTTAGCAAACGAAGAACATGACATGGGGCCAAACCCAGACCCTTGAATTCTGTCTAGGATGGCAAATCGAATGGGATAGAAAATATGGATATGTTATGTAAACACAAAATTTGACATTTTACCCTCTCTTACCAGTAGTTGGGACCTTCGATTTGGCACTTTCTGGGTGTGAGTACCTTCGATCTGGGATTCCTGGGCGTGGAGGTGTTTGCTGAATGGCTGCTTTAGCTTGGATCACTTCTGAAAATGCTGATGACCTTTGGCAGCGTATCTCCAAGTCCTCTGTTTTTTCTGTGTGTTTTTTCGTTCTTTGTAATGTGCCACTGGCCCTTGTATTTATAGGAGTGGGGGGTCTAGTAACGGCAAGAGACAGCCCATTAAACAGGACATTAAAGCCATGAGACAAGAATCAGACACATTAAAATATTTCCTTTTTTGAAATATTCGTGTCTCTTGAATGAACCTGGACACTTTTGAATTTCGAATGCCTTCAGGCCCTGCTCTTCCATTGGTCCTTGTCCAAATATCAATCGGAGGATACTAATTAAAATTCCAATCGAAAGGCTTTGTTAACAGGCCAATCGAAAGGTGTTATTCATGCTAATCGAAGGCCTTGACATAATGATAATCGAAAGGCTCCTTCAGAATACCAATCGAAGGGTCTTTCAGAATTCTAATCGAAGGGCTTTGACATAATGCCAATCGAAGTGCTTGTCCATAATGCCAATCGAAGTGCTTGTCCATAATGCCAATCGAAAGGCTCCTTCAGAATACCAATCGAAGGGTCTTTCAGAATGCCAATCGAAGGCCTTGATATAATGCCAATCGAAGTGCTTGTCCATAATGCCAATCGAAAGGCTCCTTCAGAATACCAATCGAAGGGTCTTTCAGAATGCCAATTGAAGGCCTTGACATAATGCCAATCGAAATGCTTGTCCATAATGCCAATCGAAAGGCTCATTCAGAAGGCCAATCGAAGGGTCTTTCAGAATGCCAATCGAAAGGTACTTATCCATGCCAATCGAAATGCTCCTTCAGAATACCAATCGAAGGGTCTTTCAGAATGCCCATCGAAAGATACTTAAAGCACCACTCAAAAATTTTCTTTTTCCTTAGGCAAGGGTTTGTGATAAACCATACAGGGGGAAGATTTTGGAAAACATGAGAGGGCAAATTTTGGGGTACAACAAATGTGTTTTTATAATGAATTGGCATTGCGTCCTAACATTGAAAGCATTGGTCGTGTGTGTTTGTGAGTGTGATACGGTGGGAGAACTGACTATGAGTTTTGTGTTTGTTTTCGCAAATGTTTCGGTTGAGCAAGAGTCGCCACCGACTTTTTATTTTATCCTAAGGAAAGGTTTAAAAAGCACAGCAAAAACCTTTGAGATGTTTTCTTGGGTTCGGGGAGTAGATTATAGAAAGGGAAGGTATTAGCACCCTTTCTATCCATGGTTATCCATGGGCTCTTAGTTAATTGCTTAGATCACTTGCCTTTTGTTTTTAATTGCTTGAAATGGTGCTTGTGTGTGTGGGTTTGAAAATGTTTTGAAAAGAAGCCAATGTGGTGGCAACCTTTGTAATGATCCATGTGGGGATGTATACAAAGATGTATGTCTTTTGAAAAGGTTTTCATTTGTTTTTGAAAGTTGTTTTGAAAGTGTTGTGAGGTGTGGTTTTAGAAAATAGGCAAGTGTTTTGTTTTTGCAAGTTTTGATTCAAGTAACTAAGAGGTTATCTACTCCTAAATTTCTCAAAGTTTATTGCTATGTTTTAACCCTTTTAATAAGTTTGTTCCACCATTGTATTTGGTGGACAATCTCATGTTAGGATGTGAAAGGGACGGGCGCGGGTCATCGTTTAGACCATAATTGCAATGGTGCTAAGTATCTTTGGGAAATTTTCTTTAAGGGACTTGATCATTTGTTTAGGCAACATTTTGAAAGCGTCATCGAGGGACTATGATCATTTGGTTTGTTTGTTTTACCCAAAGAGACCTAACATGCAATATGGCCCATTTTTTGAAGGCAACAAAGTGGAATACCCTAGGGGGTGCAAGTGTGATATGTGTTGTCCATTTTTCATGCTTTGATTATCTTGAAATTAGGTCAAGCTATTTTGTTCTTTTTATTTGCATACAAACCCTAATTCTAGCATGGTATATTTATGAAGCGTTTAAAGTGCGAAAAGTAAAATTCCTACACTATTACAACACAATATGGGGAGGTGGGTACAAATATTCAAATGGGGGAATATTTAGACAAAGAAATTAAACCTAGCTATTACATCATTTTTGTCATATTTACAAGTAATTGGTTGTATAAATTAAATAGAAAATAAAATAAAGATGCAAAAATGCAAAAAGGTTTTTATGTATATGAAAAAAAGGTATTATTTATATCAAATAAATAAAAATAAAAAAAGATTATTTTTTTGGAATATTTTCATATTTAGGGTAAAACCCTAATTTTCATTAAGTAACATATATATTATTTAATTTAATACAAGTATTTGTTTATTATGTACAAAAATAAAATAAAATGAAATATATTTACAAAAAGTATTTTTATATTAAATATTAATAAATAAAAAATAAAAAGTGTATGTATTTTGCATTTTTAACCCTAAGTATATTAATATCTTTATTGTTTATTAAATAAGTACTATATATATAAAAATAATAATATTTAATATTTATAAAAAAAAAGTATATTTTGTATAAAATATTTTCAAAAGAAAAATGAAACAAAAATCAGAAATAAAGTATATTTGCACTATTTTTTTAGTTTTCTTAAATAATAGTATATATATATATTTATGTATAAATGTCCATATAAACAAATAAATGCCTAAAAAATAGAAAAATGGTGTAAAAATGTTTTTTTATGTTTTTAATATCATTAGGAAAAATAAATAAACCAAAATGAAAAAAGAAAAATCAAGAAATCAATAAAATACACAAATTGGGCTCAGGGGGTGTGAAATTAGAAATGTGGTGTGAAAAGTAACTCAGAAGCAAGCCCAGCCCAGATAACCCTTCTTCAACCTCCAGCCAAAAACGTTCACAAAAACGTGCGCCTGTGACCAAGTTCAAACATCCTGATTCCTTGATCTTTTGCACAAACTTCCAACATAAGAAATGTTAAGCATTGAATCACGATTCCAAATATATAAAAAACCCATCCTAACTCTCAGAAATGAGAGAGAATTTTGACATTCCCAAATCCTGACCTAAGTTTTCTGCCATGTACAGACTCAAAATTCTTGCAGCACACATAACATAAATGAAATCTAATTAAATGGGCATGTTCAGGGCTATGAATGTGACATATTATCTTCACAAACCTAAAGCTAACAGTGCCTAATAAGAGAGATACGAGTTCATGAACTTACCTGTTCAGTTGAGGTTCTATCTGGTAATGGAGAAGCTTTCAGTGCAAGGTGATGATTGGTATAGCTTCCTTGATATCCAGGGATGCTATTCCAAGCTTTACTTTGTCTTGAAACCTTCTGAATCGTGCTAGAGCTCTTCACCTGCAAATCAGAAAAGTGAAAATGGCCAAAAGGGTTAGAGGAGTTACAGGTTGCTTCTAAGGCTTTGGATAGTTTGGATTGATGGTAGGGAAGGTGTCTGAAGTGGTTTGGGCAAGAATGCTTGAAAGGATTGAGAGTTGGAACTCAATCTGCAGAGGTAGCTCTGTTTTTGCAGTTTGAGAGTGATTTTGGCAATGGGGAGGTGTTGATGGTCTTAGGGTCGTGCTTCAGCTTGGTTAGGATGTTTGGAATGTGTCTACAATATTTGCTTAAGGTTACCAATGCTGAGATTGATAGTTCTGTTGTGATATGGGATGTTTCTTAACACTTAAGCAAGAAAAGCCAAGTTGTGTTCTAGGCATGTAGAGGGCCCTTAATCATGCTGCAAAACTCCTCCTTGATCAGTGTGTTATGCTCATAATCTTGTGCCAATCAGATTGTATCTGTACTTGCTTGGATTTTCAATTTGACATAAAGCTTGCTTTTGCAAAAATGGATAAAGTACTTTATCTATTTTGGGATTAATCCACTATGCAATGCTAGAACACAAAGAACATGGTCTTGGCACAATGAATATGCATTAAATTTATGAGTGTAATTAAGATAAAAGGCCTGTAATCAAGTTGTGCAAGCTGAGATTGAAATGCATAGTGCTATGAACATGTAACTTGGCCTAATCAAAAGTGAGTTTTTGCCATATTGCAAAATTCGATTCTCCCTAACCATGAGGTTGTTTGAGAAGTTCTTGGACATTTTGGAAAGCTTGGAATGTGTACTACAATCCATCTTTGAAATGAAAAGTGAAATTCCAAGTGTAAGTGTATGGAAAATGGCCTTGAAGTTAGGTAGAAAACCTTGCCAAAATAGGTTAAAACTTCACTAAGTTAAGAATGGTTTAGTACCCTTATTCCAAAAATTGTAACTTGAGATACAAGCCTCATTTGGGAAAACTTTGTGAATCAAAGTTGTAGATTATGCAACAAGATACAACTTTCATGTTTTGACTTTTGTTTGAATCCAAATGAATCTTGGTGAGAAAGTGGGGCAAATTTGGGGAAAAATTAGGGTTTTCCATAACTTAGAAAAATTCTAAGTTATGAAAAATTTCCATTTCAAACCCTAATTTGCATTTTTTGATTTCTTGGTGAACAAGTTTCATGATTTGGCATGTTTTTATGAAAAATGAATCTTGACCCTTGATTTTGACCAAAAAGTCAAAGTTTGACTTTTCAGTATACAGTCAAAATTGATCAATTGACTGGGAAATTCAACTGTCAATCTTGTGTACTTGGGATCTTTTGAACTTGTTGAGCATGTCAAGATAATTCCATGGGGCCCTTGAGTCCATATGTGAGCTTGGTTTGCCATTGGTTAGGTCAAACAGTCAAAAATTGCCTTGGTGCAGTCAAAACCCTAAAAATGACCATTTTGCCCTTTTGATGATCTGATCAAATTTCTTGTGGAATTGTGATCCAAACTTGATCAAATGGTCCATGTGAGTTCATAATGTTGATGTGGGTCAATTTTCATGAGATTTGACTGTCAATTGGCCACAATTGACTTTTTCCCCAATATAGTTGATTTCTAGGTCAACTGTCCAATTGACTGGGCAAAATTTGGAATCAAGACTTGAAACTTTGTATGGATAAACTTGGGAGTCCAACATGAAGCATGAAAGTCATCTTAGGCTTTTTAGGTCAAAACATCTTTGTGCAAACACAAACCCTAATTTGGGTCAACAGTGCAAGGAGAAGTCTTGAGCAGAGGAAACCCTAACTGGATCTTGAGCTCCAAGGGTTTTGTGATGAGAAAATGTTGAGGAAATGGGAGGGAAAATTTTGGGGTACAACAGTTGCCCCTGTTCAATCTTCTTGAACCTGAAGAGTTAGATTGGCAAGTTTGCCTTTCGTGACTCGAGGGTAAAAGGAGATTGGACACTAGAGTGCCCGGAAATTTGTACTCGCATGTTGGAGTATCAGCAATGTGATGTCGGGAATGGGCTTATAGATGCCATTTGGAGAGGTGGTGGATAGGGAGATGGGCTTATAGATGCCATCTGGAGATGTGACAGAACCTTGTCGGGAATGGGCTTATAGATGCCATTTGGAAGTGTTGATCGCATAAGAGATTCCTTAGCGAGAACTTGTGTATCGGAGACAGATGTTTTCTTGGCTTGTTACAGGTGTTTGATCTTCAATCTCCTTATGCAGATATGCCCTGGCTAGATACAGGTATCGAATCTACAATCGGTTGCTCACAGATATGCCCTGGCTGGATACAGGAATCGAATCTTCGAACTCTTCAGACGTGCCCTGGCTAGATACAGGAATCGAGTCTGGAAATAGTCGTCAATGGATATGCCCTGGCTGGATACAGGAATCGAATCTTCGAACTCTTCAGACGTGCCCTGGCTAGATACAGGAATCGAGTCTGGAAATGTGGTTAACAGATATGCCCTGGCTGGATACAGGAATCGAATCTGGAAATGTTGTAGTTGATAGATGTGCCCTGGCTGGATATAGGAATCGAATCTTTGAACTCTTCAGACGTGCCCTGGCTAGATACAGGAATCGAGTCTGGAAATGTTGTAGTTGATAGATGTGCCCTGACTGGATACAGGAATCGAATCTTTGAACTCTTCAGACGCGCCCTGGCTAGATACAGGTATCGAATCTGGAATTGTGACAGTTGAAGGTAGTTGTCTTTGGGATTTGTCTTTTTCCCTGAAAAGGCAAAACATAAGTTGTATGCAATGTCATGATGTATTATATGCATGATGTTTTAACATGAGATAGTGTTGTATGCACTTCATCATGTATGTAAGCAGGATGTATGAAAACGTGAAATGTTTATGAATGTATTTTCGTCTTTAGGAAAATAAATCCTTGACGATCGGCCGGGGAATTGCTCTGTGGAAGAGGTACTTTGCTGAAGTTTTTTTTTTGAGAGGCCTGCTGAGGACTTCAATGATGGATTTCGCTGGGGATAATGATGATAAACTCCGCTGGGGATACCAAAGATAAACTCCGCTGGGGATTGAAAGAACTTTGTTGAGGGCGATCCTCCATGGCAATTAGCTGAGGATAACCCAGTTATAAGCCCTTGTGAGGAATAACTCTGAATAAAGCTTGGGAGAGACGTCCTTATTCTGCAGGGAACAAGCTTCCAGAATCTATTGGGGATAAGCTTTAAGACCTGCCGGGGAAAGTTGTGCCTTTTCAGGATCGACGGGGGACCAACTCTGCTTGGGGAAAGTATTGCTGGATCTTGTCTTACTCTGTGGGGAGTTGAGATGATTTGGTCACATTCTTCAGTCGAATCTACCTTGATACCTTGGCGGACAAAGCAACCAGACTGCATCAGACAACCTTACATTGCCCCTGTTTCTGATGTCACCTGTAATTAATCTTTTGTTTCATATGCAAGTATTTATGAATCAGCAATTTAATGTCAAATGCATATATCAAAAATGAACATTGGACGTTCTTCGCAAGACAAAACAGAAAAAGGAAAAACAATGGCAACTTGTATGGACAAGTGAATTTGTATTGATTTGAATTTTGCCTGTGAATAGGCGTTTTTGTACAAGAGGATGACGTCCTAGTAAGAGAACGCCGCCGAGCAAAATAGAATTTACAATTTGAAAAGGAAACAAAACAGCTATGTGAACAATCCCACTGGGTTCCAACTCTGCTATCGCCTTTATGTCTTCAAGTGTCTCATCACTTTGCTGCTTAGTTGAAGATGAAGCTGATTGGTCGATGCCGAAGTCTGAGCCAGACAATTGATGCCGAATTCTGGATCCGAAGTGATCCAATGAGACATAGTGTTACGCTTTATCCCTAACTTTTGCTTGGACCACCCTTTCGGGTTTTCAGTCCACCGGGATACCCATTTTTGCCCAAGCCGCCTTTTCAGGTTTTCGACTTGTCGGGTGTACAGATTTTTTTCATTTCATCCCTTATTTTTGCCCGAACCCTTTTGGTTCGCTGGGAAGCCCTTATTTTTGCCTAGGTATGTCAACCTAGCGGGTCTTTTATTCATGCGTAGTATCTTTTCACTATGTCTGCATTGGCGGGGTGAGGAAGGTCGTCACCATCCATGGTGGTTAGGATCATGGCTCCTCCTGAGAACACATGTTTGACCACAAATGGCCCTTCGTATGTAGGGGTGCATTTTCCCCGGGGATCACTTTGAGGAAGAATGATGCGCTTGATTACCAGGTCTCCGACTTGATACTCTTGTGGTCTGACTTTCTTGTTAAATGCCATGATCATCCGTTTTTGATACGTCTGACTATGACAGATAGCGGTGAGTCTCTTTTCGTCAATCAGGTTTAATTGATCAAGGCGAGTCTGGATCCAGTCATCTTCATTCAAGTCTGCATCCTTCATTATTCGGAGAGAGGGTATCTGGACTTCAATTGGCAAGACTGCCTCCATGCCATAGACCAAGGAGAAAGGAGTTGCCCCAGTTGACGTCCGCGCTGAGGTACGGTACCCATGAAGAGCAAACGGTAACATCTCATGCCAATCTTTGTAGGTCACTGTCATCTTCTGCACAATTTTCTTGATATTCTTATTAGCTGCCTCTACATCCCCATTCATCTTCGGCCGGTAGGGAGAAGAGTTGTGGTGCTGTATCTTGAATTGTTCGCAGAGTTCAGTGATCATTTTGTTATTGAGATTGGTACCATTGTCCGTAATGATTCTTTCCGGGACGCTGTATCGACAGATCAGATTATGCCAGATGAAACGTGCCACAACGCTCTTGGTTACTGTGGCGTAGGAAGCTGCCTCAACCCACTTCGTGAAGTAATCAATCGCTACCAAGATGAAGCGATGCCCGTTGGATGCTGTCGGTCGGATCTCACCGATCATATCAATGCCCCACATTGCAAAGGGCCAAGGTGCCGTCAGGACGTTCAGAGGAACTGGAGGAATATGCACCTTGTCAGCATAGATCTGGCATTTGTGACAAGTTCGAGAGTGTTGGTAACAATCGGCTTCCATGGTGGACCAGAAATATCCTGCCCTAAGCATTTTCTTTGCCATGGTGTGTCCACTGGAATGTGTTCCTAATGTACCTTCATGCAGTTCTATCATGATTTTCTCTGCTTCAACCTTATCCACACAACGTAGTAGAGTTGAATCATGATTCCGTTTGTAGAGGATGTCGTTGCTGAGGAAGAATTTTGCCGCAAACCTCCTCATGAACTTCTTGTCATTGACAGATGCACCTTCAGGGTATTCCTGAGCTTCCAAGTACCTCTTCACCTCATGATACCAGGGTTTTTCAGTCACCTTTTCGGCCTCAAGATCGCAGCAGTATTCCGGTTCGTCCAACTTCCAGATAACGATTCGGGGAGCCTCATTGTCCCATTTAACTTTGAACATTGAAGACATCGTAGCTAGTGCATCCGCTAGCTGATTCTCCTCTCTTCGGAAGTGCTCAAAAGTTATCTCTTCAAAGTGGGGGAGCAAGGTCAACACATACTCCTTGTAAGGAATAAGATTTGGGTGTTTCATATCCCACTCGCCTTTGATCTGATTGATCACGAGAGCGGAATCTCCGAAGACACTCAGAAATTTGATCCTTAAGTCGATTGCAGCTTGTAGACCCATGATACATGCCTCATATTCTGCCATGTTGTTGGTGCAGTTGAAACACAATCGGGCGGTGAGTGGAGTATGAGTTCCTTTGGGAGATATGATTACAGCGCTGACGCTGTTACCCAAAGCATTGGAGGCTCCGTCAAAATGCATAGACCATCGGGATCCTTCCTCAGGTCCTTCATCCGGTCCAGGTACTTCACAGTTAGTTACCACCATGATGTCTTCGTCCGGAAAATCAAAGTTCAATGATTGGTAATCGTCCACAGGTTGGTGTGCCAAATGATCTGCCAGTACACTTCCTTTAATTGCTTTCTGAGTTGTATACTGGATATCATATTCTGTCAAGATCATTTTCCATCTTGCTATTCTCCCAGACAGAGCAGGCTTTTCAAATATGTACTTGATGGGATCCATCTTTGAAATCAACAAAGTGGTGTGAGTCAGCATATACTGTCTCAGCCGGCGAGCAGCCCATACTAGAGCGCAACAAGTTTTCTCAAGCAGTGAGTAACGAGACTCACAGTCAGTAAACTTTTTGCTCAAGTAATAAATGGCGTGCTCTTTTCGGCCGGACTCGTCATGCTGTCCCAGCACACACCCCATTGAATTGTCAAGTACTGTTAAGTATAATATCAGAGGTCTTCCTTCCACTGGTGGCATAAGAATGGGTGGCTCTTGGAGATATTCCTTTATCTTTTCAAAGGCAGCCTGACATTCATCGTTCCAGCGTACTACTTGATCTTTCTTCAGTAATTTGAAGATTGGCTCACAAGTAGCAGTTAGATGTGAGATGAATCGGGCAATGTAATTCAGTCGTCCCAGGAAGCCTCTGACTTCTTTCTCTGTCTTTGGAGTCGGCATCTCTTGTATGGCTTTTACCTTGGCAGGGTCCACCTGAATACCTTTATCACTTACAATGAAACCTAGCAATTTTCCGGACCTTACCCCAAAGGTGCATTTGTTGGGATTCAACCTCAGCTTATATAACTTCAGTCGGTCAAATAGCTTCCTTAGATGATCAAGGTGCTCCTCCTCAGTTTGAGACCTTGCAATCATGTCATCAACGTATATCTCAATCTCATGATGGATCATATCATGAAATAAAGCGACCATGGCACGTTGATAGGTTGCCCCATCATTTTTCAATCCGAATGGCATGACCTTGTAACAGAAGGTGCCCCACTGAGTCACAAAGGTAGTCTTCTCCATATCCTCTGGAGCCATCTTGATCTGATTATACCCTGAAAAACCATCCATGAAGGATAAAACCTTGTGTTGAGCAGTATTGTCAACGAGAACGTCAATGTGAGGTAGAGGAAAATCATCCTTGGGGCTTGCCCTGTTTAAATCCCTGTAGTCAACACACATTCTGACTTTACCGTCCTTCTTCGGCACTGGCACCACATTGGCAACCCACTGAGGGTAAGAAGTTACTGCTAGAAATCCGGCATCGAATTGCTTCATAACCTCAGCCTTGATCTTTTCGGACATCTCTGGGCGCATGCGGCGAACCTTTTGCTTTACCGGAGGGCAGTCTTCCTTAGTTGGCAGGTGATGAACTACAATGTCGGCATCCAAACCAGGCATATCTTCATATGACCAAGCAAAGATCTCCATGTAATCATGTAGCATCTGGATCAATCTTTGCTTCACGCTGAGCTCTAGATTAGCCCCAATCTTGACCTCTTTCCTATCTGTCTCCGTACCCAGGTTAATTGTTTCCACCGGCTCTTCATGTGGTTGAATAGCCCTCTCTTCCTGGAGTAGCAGTCTTGTGAGTTCACCAGGCACTTCGCAATCATCTTCACCTTCGTCTTCGGCCAAGTTGATCGGATTCTCGAAGTTATAACTGGCGGTAGCAGAGCTGTTACCAGTGAGATCCAGAGTGGATTGAAACCTGTATAAGTGAGTGTGTGTAAATATAGTTGTTTTGCAATATATAACACAAAAAGAAAAAGAGCACAAGATTTGAAATGCAACAAACGTCCAATGTTTTGATTGATGATATATGGAAATGTCATACAAAAAGCCCTCACAAATGGAGCTACGATGCCCCGGGTAGGACACCGAGCCAATAAAGTTTTAACATATTGTTTGTTACAAATTGAAAATCAAAAGAAATAATTACTGCGTGACAAATGTGATAGGTGTAAAATCCTTTGTCGTCCAGTTGCTTGGTCCGTTGCTAGTAGTTGGATAGATCCAACTGTCAAACTTTGCTTCCTCTACATCCTCCTCAATAGCATTCACTCTTGGACCGGTGATAAATACTGGAGCCTTTCTGATCTTTTCCTTGCGCACAGCCCTCTGAGCCTCTACAGTAAAGCCCAGCCCAAACTTGTCGTTCTTTTGAGTGAAGTCAGGAAGCTGACCCCAGTTTGCACAATTGCCTTTCTCGATTACAGCCCGGGAATCCTTCAGGGATGCCATCTTCAACGGAAAGTCTTCTTCGACCACTGCTTCAGTTGATGCCAAAATTGGAGGTACTTCCTCAAAATGCTGAAAGGGGGTTTCAATAAACTCCCCGTCCATCTCGATATACCGGAACGAATTCAAGTGACTAACCATGTATTCCTCCTCACCCTGCACAGTAACAATCTTCCCTTTGACAGGGTATTTGAGCTTTTGGTGTAGAGTGGATGTTACTGCCCCAGCCTTGTGAATCCAGGGTCGACCCAACAAGCAGGAGTAAGATGGACGAATATCCATTACATAGAACGTTGAATCGAAAACTTGGGAACCCACACGAATAGGGATGTCTACCTCACCGTGCACCATCCTTTTAGAACCGTCGAAGGCTCTAACAATGATGTTACTAGGTTTCAACTCCAAACCCTCACAATCTAAGCGGTCCAATGCCTTCTTGGGTAAAACATTCAGGGAAGAGCCGGTATCCACTAACACGTGCGCGAGAGTAGTGCCCCTACATTCTATGGAAACATGCAGGGCATCATTGTGATTTTTCCCTTTGGCGGTGAGGTCAGCATCCGAGAACCCCAAGCCATTGTCAGCTGTCAAATTGGCCACACAGTCAGTGAATTGATCTGCGGAGGTCTCTTGCGGCACATGGGCCGTTTTCAGAAATGAAATCAGGGCTTTTGCATGGGCCTCTGAGCATAGCAGCAATGATAGCATAGAGATTTTGGAGGGGGTATTCCCAAACTATTCCACAACATTGAAGTCACTCTTTTTGATGATTTTAAGAATCTCCTCCATTTCTTGTTGGGAGGCTTCCACAGCAGCCTTTTTTGGTGCCTCCGTCCTGGAAGGCAAATCGGTAGCAACTTCTTTGCCCCGAGTATCAGAGGACTCGGCGGCAGTAGTAGACACAGGAACTTGAATTGGAACATGCACACTTGCGGGTGTGATGGTGAGAGGTTTTCGGATAACTGGCGGTGCAATGTCAGGCGAGAAGAGCCTGCCGCTGCGGGTAATCTTGGTGGGACCAGTGATGTTACTGATACTGGTATTGGTGTTGAACTCCTGCTTCACCCCGAGCACATATACGTCGGCCCCATAATGCCAGGGGACCGCTTTATCAGACTCATATGGGAGAGGCCCCGGAACAGTAATAGTAATGGGTGCAACAGACATAATTTGGACTGGTTTCTTCATGGGAGCTTTGGCAGGATTGTAAATTATGACAACAGATATCTCTTCAACGGAGACAAACGGAACATCAGTTTTCTTGAACAGAATTTCCTTGCTATCCATCAGGCTTTGGATGCCTGATTTCAGCAGCGGACAGCCGGTAGGGATAACAGCACATAGGAGACAACCCTTACTACAACCCGGAAATAAACCGGCTAGTAGTAAGTTCCTCTTAACAGTCAAAAGAGGGGTAGCAACATCATTCACCGAAACAGCATACAAATCTTCCTCAATGGCATTTACTCTATGCTGGGGCATAGGAGCGGTTACAACATTCGGTCTCTCAGACGCTTCAAACTGAATTTCCTTTGCATCGATAAGATCTTGCACTTTGTTTCTCAAGGCCCAGCAATCATCAGTAGTATGCCCGGGGCTATCAGAATGATAAGCACAACGGGCATTCGGGTTATACTTTGGAGATGCAGTATTAACGACCTTAGGAGCTTCTTTGGTGGTCACCAAGTTGGTTGATAACAGTTGGGGTAAAATTTGTGATAAGGTCATACTCAGCCGAGTATACTGCCTCTTGGGCCTTTCACCTCTTTGTTGATTGTACTACTGAGGAGCAGCAACAGGTTTTGAAATGACCAGAGCATTGACGGCTTGGCGACTTTTTGGCTTGACTTGTCTTCTAGGACCATAGACGGCACTTGCTTCTTTCTTAAAAGGCCTCTTCTCAGTACTTGCAGCAACACCCTTCTGAATCTTTCCTGACTTGATGCCAGCTTCTATTCTTTCGCCCGTTAAGATCAAATCGGTAAACCCCGCGGAAGAGTTACCAATCAGATGATTGAAAAAAGGCCCAGATAGGGTCCCTAGAAACATATCAACAAGTTCACGATTGGTTAAAGGAGGCTGCACCCTGCCAGCCAAATCCCTCCATTTTTGTGCGTATTCTTTGAATCCTTCGCCTGTTCCTAACGACATACCCTGAAGTTGGGTACGAGTAGGGGCAAGGTCAGAATTGTATTGGTATTGTTTGTAGAAAGCGGTGGCCATATCTTCCCAATTTCGGACGCTGGTTCCCTCTAGTTGATAAAACCACTCCAACTGAGCTCCAGAAAGGCTGTCTTGAAAGAAATGAATCCAAAGGTTTTTATCTGTTGTATAGGGTTGAATTTTTCTCACGTAGGACCTGAGATGCATTTTTGGACAGGACAACCCATCATACCTCACAAACACCGGCACCTTGAATTTTGGGGGAATCACAATCCCGGCAACCAAACCCAAGTCTTCAAAGTCCAAACCCGGCACTCTTTGTAGCTCCATGGCGGCCAACCTGTCTTCTAGCCCTTTGTATTTATCATCAGCTGGAGGGTATTGTTGATCAGTATAATCTTCATCCTCTTCGACCTCTTCTTCTTCCGCATCAGACTCGGAAGGTACCGCAGCTCCACCTCCTTTGCTGGTTCCTTCATCAGAAATAGGAGGAAATTCAAGCACTCTCCGAGCTTCCCCGTCAAATCTTCTCCCCAAAGTAGCCACCCCGAGTCTCTTTTTCTTCTTTTTCACTGGGTCTTTGTTCCCCAATTGAGTCTTGATATCCTCCTGACCCTTAGCCAAGGTCATCAGGAGTTGCTGGAACTGTGCATTTTGAGCTTGTAGGTCTTTGACTGTTTGCTCGAGATCCATCCTACTGAAATAAACAGCAGACAGATAAGGAAACCTGGAATGAGGCCTGCTTATGCACATGATTAATGGTATGCTTATGTATGCAATGCATTCAAGGATTTAGGACATTCAAAATTGTTTCAGACAAAGAAGAACGCACGTCATATTAATAAGAAGAAATTTGTCAGTACATAAATGCCCCATGGGCCAAATATTACAAAATAAACTTCTCAAGGCAAAAAGACATTGCGCATCCTTTTTGGTGCGATGTAGGTGTTGAGGGCCTCTTGCTCATGGAGTCGGCGGGTAAGCTCTAGAACCTTCTTCTCACTGGCGTAGAAACTAGCTTCAAAAGTATTCCGTTCTTCTTTGAGCTGAATCCAACTTTTCTGCATTTCCTCCCACGATGTAGGCATGTCTGGATGTAGGATGGTGTAGGGAACCTCTCCTTCCTTGACGGGCTCTTTAATCACAGGAAGAACATGAGGATAAGGCATCATCAGACTTTGGGCTCGGGCTCGTACCCACTTGAGATAAGGCTCAAGAGGGATGGAGTTCTTGTGTCCTAGAGTCTTGCTATCAACCTTGTTGAGTTTTCCCCAAACTCTGATGAATCTTTGGCGAAGTCCTTGCGCATCGTTGTTGAAGTAAAAAACTAGGTCAGGAATCAACATGTCATGAGGGCCATCCCTCCGTGCATATCCAAATTGCCTCAAAGCTAGGCAAGGGTTGTAGGTGATACCTCCTTTAATTCCAAGTAAAGGAACATTGGGGAATTCTCCACAACGATCGACGATGATGACATTTTCTCTGGACCGAGAACACCAATGTACATCAGAGTGAGTAAGAGTCATCAACCGTTGGGACCACCTTGAGCCTTGGTCATTCTTCAAGACAGATTGTGGAAGGTGCGAAATAAACCACCTTGCAAGGAGAGGAGTACAGCACATGAGAACACCCCTCTTTCTCATTGTTCGTGTGTAAAATGAGTGAAGAATGTCCCCAAGCAATGTTGGTATTGGATTTCTGGACAAGAAGATTTTGACGGCGCTGACATCTACCAATTGGTCAGAATTGGGAAATAAGACCAACCCATAGATAAGGAGTGCCACAATCTCTTCAAAGGCTTGTAGGTCCAATGAGTTCCAACATTCTTGTGCCTTCTCAAACAAGAATTTTGCTAAGAATCCCTTGACGCCGCTTCTGGTTTCCCAATGCCCCTTGATGTCGGATGGTTGTAGATGTAATGCTCGAGCAACATCTTCCGGCTTTGGTTCCTTTTCCGTACCGTTGAAGGGTAGTTGATTAAGGATAGGAATTCTCAGGAGTTGAGAAAACTCCTCCAAAGTGGGCACCAACTGGTAATCAGGGAAAGTGAAACAGTGGTGAAGAGGGTCAAAGAACTGGAATATCACCTTCATCATGTCTTCTTCAATGTTGGTGTTGACTAGGCTGAGCAGTCTACCATGTCTTTCACTGAAGGATGAATTTTCCGGAATTCTTGAGGTGAGCTCCTTGAGTTGAGGAGAGATTCTCACAAGGTTGACTTGAATGGTGTTTCTGCGAGGAATTTCCATGACCTACAAAACAAGAACAAAGATGAAGATCCAAACCCTTGAAATGGTTAGTGAATACATATGATGTTTTATGATGTTTATGATGTATGCACAAAACATATGTACAAACAATTCACACAAAACCCTAGTTTCAGGCTTGCATGGGGTTTCATAGGTAAGTACCCTCTTGAGTGTAGTTGGCTTAAAAACCTGTCCTATAAATAGTAATCGGGTTCTAAGGAGCTCAATATCATTGGATTGTTTTCAATGTTCATTGTTTTGGTTTAGCCACTTAACTAGCGACCAAAATATTCCAAGAAAACAACCCTCAATGAGTGTAGTATCGAGTATCTACCAACTTCGGACTGCACCAAAGCCGGTCATCTCACTACCCCTAATAAAAGGCCAAGATGGTCAAGTAAGGTTCTAGGTCATTAGTGCTTAGTGACATCACTCAGCGGCCCCGTACTCTCCTTGATTGAACTCAAGGGTTACCGGTACTCACAAATATGTCGCACTAATATAGCTATTGCTTCGACCGTGTCGGTATACCCCACACAGTTTCCACAACGTATTGCTATATATGAATGTTTCCCAAAAATCCGGGTATAGGATTGCAAACCCAAACAATAGAGCCAAGATATAAAGCAATCAAGACAAACAAATAATCATGCAAGAGGGTGATCTAAGCCCTAAGGTTACTCCACTTTTAAAATTTATCCCCAGCAGAGTCGCCAGTTCTGTGATACGGTGGGAGAACTGACTATGAGTTTTGCGTTTGTTTTCGCAAATGTTTCGGTTGAGCAAGATTCGCCACCGACTTTTTATTTTATCCTAAGGAAAGGTTTAAAAAGCACAGCAAAAACCTTTGAGATGTTTTCTTGGGTTCGGGGAGTAGATTATAGAAAGGGAAGGTATTAGCACCCTTTCTATCCATGGTTATCCATGGGCTCTTAGTTACTTGCTTAGATCACTTGCCTTTTGTTTTTAATTGCTTGAAATGGTGCTTGTGTGTGTGGGTTTGAAAATGTTTTGAAAAGAAGCCAATGTGGTGGCAACCTTTGTAATGATCCATGTGGGGATGTATACAAAGATGTATGTCTTTTGAAAAGGTTTTCATTTGTTTTTGAAAGTTGTTTTGAAAGTGTTGTGAGGTGTGGTTTTAGAAAATAGGCAAGTGTTTTGTTTTTGCAAGTTTTGATTCAAGTAACTAAGAGGTTATCTACTCCTAAATTTCTCAAAGTTTATTGCTATGTTTTAACCCTTTTAATAAGTTTGTTCCACCATTGTATTTGGTGGACAATCTCATGTTAGGATGTGAAAGGGACGGGCGCGGGTCATCGTTTAGACCATAATTGCAATGGTGCTAAGTATCTTTGGGCAATTTTCTTTAAGGGACTTGATCATTTGTTTAGGCAACATTTTGAAAGCGTCATCGAGGGACTATGATCATTTGTTTTACCCAAAGAGACCTAACATGCAATATGACCCATTTTTTGAAGGCAACAAAGTGGAATACCCTAGGGGGTGCAAGTATGATATGTGTTGTCCATTTTTCATGCTTTGATTATCTTGAAATTAGGTCAAGCTATTTTGTTCTTTTTATTTGCATACAAACCCTAATTCTAGCATGGTATATTTATGAAGCGTTTAAAGTGCGAAAAGTAAAATTCCTACACTATTACAACACAATATGGGGAGGGGGGGTACAAATGTTCAAATGGGGGGATATTTAGACAAAGAAATTAAACCTAGCTATTACATCATTTTTGTCATATTTACAAGTAATTGGTTGTATAAATTAAATGAAAAATAAAATAAAGATGCAAAAATGTAAAAAGGTTTTTATGTATATGAAAAAAAGGTATTATTTATATCAAATAAATAAAAATAAAAAAGGATTATTTTTTTGGAATATTTTCATATTTAGGGTAAAACCCTAATTTTCATTAAGTAACATATATATTATTTAATTTAATACAAGTATTTGTTTATTATGTACAAAAATAAAATAAAATGAAATATATTTACAAAAAGTATTTTTATATTAAATATTAATAAATAAAAAAATA
Source organism: Vicia faba (assembly GCA_948472305.1). Classification (NCBI taxonomy): domain Eukaryota; kingdom Viridiplantae; phylum Streptophyta; class Magnoliopsida; order Fabales; family Fabaceae; genus Vicia; species Vicia faba. The sequence goes on from CATIWC010001714.1 coordinate 70,972, forward strand.
AAAAGTGTATGTATTTTGCATTTTTAACCCTAAGTATATTAATATATATATATATATATATATATATATATATATATATATATATATATATATATATATATATATATATATATATATATATATATATATATATATATATATATATATATATATATATATATATATATATATATATATATATATATATATATATGTATATATATATATATGTATATATATATATATGTATATATATATATATATGTATATATATATATATGTATATATATATATATGTATATATATATATATATATATGTATATATATATATATATATATATATATATATATATATATATATATATATATATATATATATATATATATATATATATATATATATATTTATGTATAAATGTCCATATAAACAAATAAATGCCTAAAAAATAGAAAAATGGTGTAAAAATGTTTTTTTATGTTTTTAATATCATTAGGAAAAATAAATAAACCAAAATGAAAAAAGAAAAATCAAGAAATCAATAAAATACACAAATTGGGCTCAGGGGGTGTGAAATTAGAAATGTGGTGTGAAAAGTAACTCAGAAGCAAGCCCAGCCCAGATAACCCTTCTTCAACCTCCAGCCAAAAACGTTCACAAAAACGCGCGCCTGTGACCAAGTTCAAACATCCTGATTCCTTGATCTTTTGCACAAACTTCCAACATAAGAAATGTTAAGCATTGAATCACGATTCCAAATATATAAAAAACTCATCCTAACTCTCAGAAATGAGAGAGAATTTTGACATTCCCAAATCCTGACCTAAGTTTTCTGCCATGTTCAGACTCAAAATTCTTGCAGCACACATAACATAAATGAAATCTAATTACATGGGCATGTTCAGGGCTATGAATGTGACATATCATCTTCACAAACCTAAAGCTAACAATGCCTAATAAGAGAGATACGAGTTCATGAACTTACCTGTTCAGTTGAGGTTCTATCTGGCAATGGAGAAGCTTTCAGTGCAAGGTGATGATTGGTATATCTTCCTTGATGTCCAGGGATGCTATTCCAAGCTTTACTTTGTCTTGAAACCTTCTGAATCTTCTAGAGCTCTTCACCTGCAAATCAGAAAAGTGAAAATGGCCAAAAGGGTTAGAGGAGTTACAGGTTGCTTCTAAGGCTTTGGATAGTTTGGATTGATTGTAGGGAAGGTGTCTGAAGTGGTTTGGGCAAGAATGCTTGAAAGGATTGAGAGTTGGAACTCAATCTGCAGAGGTAGCTCTGTTTTTGCAGTTTGAGAGTGATTTTGGCAATGGGGAGGTGTTGATGGTCTTAGGGTCGTGCTTCAGCTTGGTTAGGATGTTTGAAATGTGTCTACAATATTTGCTTAAGGTTACCAATGCTGAGATTGATAGTTCTGTTGTGATATGGGATGTTTCTTAACACTTAAGCAAGAAAAGCCAAGTTGTGTTCTAGGCATGTAGAGGGCCCTTAATCATGCTGCAAAACTCCTCCTTGATCAGTGTGTTATGCTCATAATCTTGTGCCAATCAGATTGTATTTGTACTTGCTTGGATTTTCAATTTGACATAAAGCTTGCTTTTGCAAAAATGGATAAAGTACTTTATCTATTTTGGGATTAATCCACTATGCAATGCTAGAACACAAAGAACATGGTCTTGGCACAATGAATATGCATTAAATTTATGAGTGTAATTGAGATAAAAGGCCTGTAATCAAGTTGTGCAAGCTGAGATTGAAATGCATAGTGCTATGAACATGTAACTTGGCCTAGTCAAAAGTGAGTTTTTGTCATATTTCAAAATTCGATTCTCCCTAACCATGAGGTTGTTTGAGAAGTTCTTGGACATTTTGGAAAGATTGGAATGTGTACTACAATCCATCTTTGAAATGCAAAGTGAAATTCCAAGTGGAAGTGTATGGAAAATGGCCTTGAAGTTAGGTAGCAAACCTTGCCAAAATAGGTTAAAATTTCACTAAGTTAAGAATGGTTTAGTACCCTTATTCCAAAAATTGTAACTTGAGATACAAGCCTCATTTGGGAAAACTTTGTGAATAAAAGTTGTAGATTATGCAACAAGCTACAACTTTCATGTTTTAACTTTTGTTTGAATCCAAATGAATCTTGGTGAGAAAGTGGGGCAAAGTTGGGAAAAAATTAGGGTTTTCCATAACTTAGAAAAATTCTAAGTTATGAAAAATTTCCATTTCAAACCCTAATTTGCATTTTTTGATTTCTTGGTGAACAAGTTTCATGATTTGGCATGTTTTGATGAAAAATGAATCTTGACCCTTGATTTTGACCAAAAAGTCAAAGTTTGACTTTTCAGTATACAGACAAAATTGATCAATTGACTGGGAAATTCAACTGTCAATCTTGTGTACTTGGGATCTTTTGAACTTGTTGAGCATGTCAAGATAATTCCATGGGGCCCTTGATTCCATATGTGAGCTTGGTTTGCCATTGGCTAGGTCAAACAGTCAAAAATTGCCTTGGTGCAGTCAAAACCCTAAAAATGACCATTTTGCCCTTTTGATGATCTGATCAAATTTCTTGTGGAATTGTGATCCAAACTTGATCAAATGGTCCATGTGAGTTCATAATGTTGATGTGGGTCAATTTTCATGAGATTTGACTGTCAATTGGCCACAGTTGACTTTTTCCCCAATATAGTTGATTTCTAGGTCAATTGTCCAATTGACTGGGCAAAATTTGGAATCAAGACTTGAAACTTTGTATGGATAAACTTGGGAGTCCAACATGAAGCATGAAAGTCATCTTAGGCTTTTTAGGTCAAAACATCTTTGTGCAAACACAAACCCTAATTTGGGTCAACAGTGCAAGGAGAAGTCTTGAGCAGAGGAAACCCTAACTGGATCTTGAGCTCCAAGGGTTTTGTGATGAGAAAATGTTGAGGAAATGGGAGGGCAAATTTTGGGGTACAACAGTGAGCAAGCGAGAGGTCTAGGGTTTGAATCCCCATCGCCCAAACCTTTTGTTTTGTTTATTTTGCATTTTGTACATTCCTTAACTTGTTTCATATTTTCTCAAATGGATGTGCATTGTATCACCATGTAGCACATGACCTAGTGGTATTTATTTTGGGCTGCAACCTTGAATACCTGAGTTCAACATCCTTTGGCTGCATTTCCTTATTTTTACCACTAGTTTTCTTATTCTTTGTTTCTATTTCTATTTCTTTTTTAATTTCTTTTTAGTTTTTACTCATTTATTAATTTATTTTCTTCTCTTGATTTTTATTATTTTCAATTAATATTTCAAAAATACAAAAAAAAAAATTTATTTATTTATTCAAAGTTTGAATTTTATTTTTATATTTTGTCTAACATATTATTAATTAAAATATCAAAAATAAATTTCTTTTGTTTAATTTGATTAAATCTTAGTATTTTCTTTTACACTTTTGTGAATATTTTTCTTAAATGACTCTCTAAAAAAACCATGACATTTTACTGTGTTTGCTTGCTTGTGATTTTATTTTATGATTTGATTAGGTAATGGTTAAATGAACATGATTTAAAACATCTTGCTACTTTGAATGAAATTTTAGGTTTTGTTCTTACCATGCTTGGTTAACTCTTACTATTTATTTTTTTTAATTTTTGATTGATGTTTTGATTGTGTGAAACCCTAATCTATGAAGCTTGCATGTTTATTTACTTTGATATTAGTTTAAATGTTCATGTGATAATGGGTGATGTTTATACTTCATTTATGTTAATACTTGTGTCAAAATCTATGGAAAGGGATAATATTGTTGACTTGATAAGTCATGTGCATATGCATATCTTAGATTCATCTTTTTGTGTGTTTAACTTTTGTATATTACCCTTGTAATTGTGAATGTTTACCCTTTTATACTTAAACTCTAATTTTCAAACTATCACCACTTTCATTTAAAAAAACTTTAACTTTGTGATTGCATTTTCAAACTTTCTTTCTTTAATAAATGATTCAAAACACTTAAGGATATTAAACAATTTCAAAATACTAAATAATCCTACCTCACCCAAATCTTTTTGCTACTTGGCTTTTCAATATAAATATTTTCTCCAAGAGATTATACATGAGTCACTTCATAGTTGAGATATGATTCTCCTATCCCTATGGTAATAATTGAAGTAAATGTTGATTCTCTCCACTTGAGGGAGCTAGTGACAACTTATTAATCTTTTATCCAAGTTAAGAGTCATTCCTTCATGATGATGCAAAATACATCTTCTCATACTTGTGGTGGAATTACTTGAGTACTACCTTAAGATGATGAAATATTTTTTCTCTTAAAATCATCCACAACAAAACCTTTTGTTATTTTTACCACGAACTACGAGGTTTTAATCCTTTATCGGTATGTAGGTATTAGACTCCGTCTTTCCAAACAAAAATATAATAAATATATTTCTTCTCTCATCTCCACACTCTTTTAGCAAATAAACCATTTTAACCAAAAAAAATAGATAATTCAAAAGGTTCATATAGAGTACTATAGATACATAGGGTGCTAACACTTTCCCTTTATATAACCAACCTCCGTACCTTAGATCTTTTCTTCGTGCTTTGCCTTTAGTTTTTGCTCTTGCATTACATGTTTAAAAATTAGGGTTTTTGATCTTTTCCTTTTCCTTGAAAACAATAAAGTTCGGTGGCGACTTCTTAATTTTTGTGAGTCAAGTTAGTCAATAGCTTAGTCTCTCGAATTTTTCACTGTGACACCTATCACGCCGCTTCATAGTTTTAACGTGCCCTACAACACCATACACTCTCCCATTTTTCTTCTTTTCGCCCGATACATCATACCAAATCCAAAAACTCACACTAGGGTTAGTAAGATATCTCGATGGCGGTCCAGGTAATTCAGAATTCTCTGACAACTATAGGGAAAGTTGTCTATCATACTCCTCCTACAAAAATAAAATAATTAAATGTTATCATAATTTAGATAAGTTAGGCACATAAAAGAAATAAATAAATAAATAAAATGACATAATATAAGAAAAATTCACTTGAGTGATTCTTGAACGGTTTTCAATAAACTTCCATTTTTTTGAGATGAGTCTCCATATGAATCTTATTAAGAAGCGGTGTTCTACTGTCATACTTCAAATTTATCCGCCTCATTTTTAAAATATTCAAATTATTTTTAAACTTGGTTTCATAATTTTTTTTGGGTTTTACTAACATTTGGTTTTAAGAGTAATTTATTTTGCATATTTGATTTTAACATTTCGATGTGTCTTTTTATCTCAAATAGAATGACATAACACAACTAGTAATGAAGCAGAACTTGCAAGCATAAGATCATGAGTTTGAATCTCACTTGATGTACTTTAGATATTTTTTTTCTGTTTATTTGTTACTAACTATTTTTATTTTTAATTATTTTTAAAATCACAAAAATTATTTTTTTATTATTTAAATATTATTTTCGTATTTTTAATTAATGTATTTTTAAAAATAATTATTTATTTGATTTTATGCACTTTTATCAAAATTAAGTAAAAAAATTATAATAAATATAAAAAATATTTCATTTTTTGACTAACTGTTTCTTATTGATCAATTTGTGACATATTCAATTTTTGATTGATTAGCTTACTGATTAAGAAAAATAGGATTTATCAATTAATTTTATTTCCTAATTTGTTGATTTAACTATCTTTATAAATAGATCATTCTTTCACACTATAAGGACATACACAAACTTACCATCTCACTTACCATCTTTCTCTCAATCTCTTACAATTTTTTTTAGAGTTTTGTCTTAAAGAAAACACTTACGATTTTTCGATTAAACACATAAACAATTTCTCACAATTTCAATTACACGTATAAACCTTCCACTCTCACACAATTTTTTAAAAAAAAAACTTTCTTTCCAAATATTTTGTTCAAAAACTATTGATGGCGACTTTCGACGAACTAACAGATCGCAACTTCTCCGGCCAGAGAGAATACTGAGAAGAAGTATTTTGTTTGGTTGGATCTATGTTTTGTGTTTAAAAGCTAAGAGAGAGAGGACATCATGACAAAAGAAAGATGAATCTATCATTATCTTGTTGTTTCCGATACTGCTATGCTTATCCTTGCCATTAATTGTTTTTTTTAATCTATTTTCTCATTTACTTGACACTTGTTAACGCCCGATTGGTTGCTTTTATTAATTATATAATACATATATTGTAACAAATAAAGAGATAAATAGGGGTGGACTCCCCAGTTACGTGTTAACCACCCATTTTTTTCTTTCTTTTGGGTTTAGCATGATTTGGGCTTTTGGGCTCTATTTTCTAATATCACCCTCTATCATACCTTGTATCTCTTAGATATTTCATTTAATTTAATTAATTTAATCTTATCTTAATTAATTTTATATTAACTAATTTAATTAATTAATCGATTAATTTAGTATTAGATTAGTTAATTTTATTTCACTTAACAACAGAAAATATATGTCTTTTTTTCTTAACAGGTACATATTTAGGATTTCTCAATTAATTCAAATATGTTATAAATAACAGAATTAGTGGATACACATCCACCATATTTTTTGATTGACTGAATGCCTTATTAATTAACTGTTCAACATCAAAATATTAAATTTCACGCGAATTTAGTTTTTGCTAAAAGTGATAATCAAACGCTATCGTTCAACGTGATAAACAATCCAAAGTCAATTCCTTCGCCTAGAACGACCAAATTCTAATAAGGATCAAATCCTTATCGACCAAGTCAATTTCTTCGCCTCAAGCGAATTAATTTTTTATAAAGATTAAGTCTTTATCAATCAAACTTAAAACAACTAACCATCAACAAAAACATTTTTTCTACTAACTTAACAAAAATCAAGATATTTTCAGAAAAAAAATTAAGGATAATTGCTATCAAAATTAATTGTGAACTACGTCTACGATCACTCACTTTTCAAACCCAGACAAGGTTCAAGGGTAACTTGAAAGTAATTCTACATAATCCTATAAAAAAACACCAACCAAACTCATATGAACTACAAAATTGGACTCTGATTCTTCGCAAGGAGATACGTAATCACGCGGTTAAACCCAAGGTGAGTCCAGCTATTAAAAAATTAAATCTTTTTCTTAAACACGTGAAAACATTAACTTTTAAATAGAAATTCCTGATTTATCCTACGATCTAAAATATGATGCCCCTTGAGAATAAGAGAGATGAAGGGTGCATAACACCTTCCCATCGTCTAACTAACTCGCGAACTTAGAATCTCTAAAAATTAGGGTTATCCATTATTCCCCCTTTCTTAGGACAAAAAGTAGTGGCGACGACTCTTTATTTTTTACTGGTTACGACATCTACCTAACTCTTCACGCTAATTAAATGGAAAAAATAAGTAAGAAAAAAATTAATTATAAGTAATCTAAAATCTAAATGATAAATTAATTATAAAATAAATAAATTTATCATCCTTCGTGCAACTTTAGCAACACTAATACTGCTTGATGCTTGATGCGTAGTTACAACTACCAACTTTAGATGATCTTTTTTTTTTTTTGCCTTTTCAGATGTTTCCTTAAAGGCCACAAAATTTCAATGGATAATAAGTTGTTGAAATATTTCTTCTCTTATACAACATAGGCGTAATCCTTTTTTTCCCATCTATGTCTAACATGCCTCATAGTGTCAGAAAATCGAGCACCACATCTCTAACGTCCCAACAACACTTCTCCTACATTGTATGAATTTAAAAAATATTAAATAAAAAATATAATCATGAATATCTCAATAAATAAAAAGGAAATTAAAATAATAATTACTTAAATATGTAAGTTAATTATACCTGAAATGCCTTAAACAAATCTTCCTTGTCATCTTTAAGTACTGCTTTATAAGTCAGCCAAATTTTTTTATACTTCTCTTTAATAATTTATGTTCTGAACGATGTTAACTAATGTGACGACACAATTCTAAACAGCATCAATTTGAGTTAGTATTAATTAAATAAGACTAAATTTAAAATATAATATAAAACATAAACACTTACGATCCTCCCTCGGGTCAAATGATAAGTCTGCCATGATTATATCTAATTTTTAATGGTGCATTTCTCAAGATGTGTTGCGTCCTCCTTTACTCCTCGGGAGCACTAATAACTCCATGAACATTGGTATCTCGATGATCATTTTCTGAAGGCATGGGTGATTAATGAGACATGCTAGATCCACCTGGCTCCATATAAGGTACATATGCAAAATGTCGCATGCTAGGTCCACTCGACTGCACGGAAGGTATGGGAAAATGTGTGGGGTGAGGGGTGCTAAGTCCACCTGGCTATATATAAGGTGTATATCCAGGAGGACTATAGAAATCTAGCGCAGATATGGGTGGAAATGAAGAAAAAGGAGGATGCATAGACAACAGAGTAGGATGCGTAGGCAGTGGAGTAGAAATGCGGAAGAGGATGATCTATTTGAATAGAAAGTGGTATAGGAATAAACACATATGAATTAGGAACCTCATCTATAATGAACCTGGTGAGACAAAGAGTCTTATGACTCTTATCCTTTTTCTCTCTTTTGGGTGGCATTTTTTCTATTTTGAAAGAAAAACATAAAATAATAATTGTTAAGAGTATTATAAATTAAAAGTATTATATAAAAGATAATATTACACAAGATTTATTGACAACAACTTATTGCAGAAGAGTAATATTACATAATACATATTAAAATATTCATCATCATAATCTTCATTGTCTTCATTGAATCTGATATTATTGTCTTCAGACTCTCCTGACTCTTCATGCTCTTCTTCCATAGAATTTATTGTCAACAAGAAGTTGCGCTAACTTGTTGACCCTCAACTACAGTATCACACAAAGTTGTAATCTCCTCAACTTTAATCACCACACTAACAAGTGAAATGTCATCATCTTGGTATGCAACATCTTCCATTACACCGTCAGTCTCAATGTGACCCATTGGATTGGACTTTATTACAACATACAATCCTCGTTTACATGGTATAATTGAAGGATAAAGTACGTAATAAACTTGCCTAACATTATGTGCCATTATGAAATGTTCACACTCTTTATACTTTCTAACCATTCGAACCTCAACGATGTTATATTTTTTTAATCAATTTTGGTTCCTCTAGAAGATGGATCATACCAGTCACAATAAAACAAGACAAATTTATTTTCTAAGTCCATATAATTATATACAAACTCGTAAGTATGTATGATAACACCATAGAAGTCGTCCTCACCACCCTCTGTAACTCCTTTTACAACTACACCATTGTTTACAGTTTTCTTCCTTTCAGTCTATATTTGAGTGTGGAATTTGTATCCGTTTACAAAGTATGTGTGCCATTTATTTACACATTGATGAGGGCCTCCAGACAAACTCCTCAAATGAATTATTTCAGGACTTGGTGCAACAATACATGATAATTGTTGTTTGAACCATGCAGGAAAATAGGCATGTGTGTAACTAGTCGATGGTTGTTCGCTCATGCTTTGAGAATAGTATGTACTAAATGCCTCATTTCGAAAAATAATATAGATTAGAGAAGGTTACAAGTCTTAACATATATATATATATATATATATATATATATATATATATATATATATATATATATATATATATATATATATATATATATATATATATATATATATATATATATATATTATATATATATATATATATATATATATATATATATATATATATATATATATATATATATATATATATATATATATATATATATTATATATATATATATATATATATATATATATACACTTAATTAAATATACTTACTCAAGATATGGTTTAACTTCAACGCAGTTAATCAACACACGAACATGAGCATATTGCATTTCTTTTTCAGAAAGCCAATGTTCACTCGTCTTTCCCAAGGGACGGCCGGGACGATCGAAAACTGATAAGGTGAATTGAATTCTTTCACTGAAGTAAACTTTGTTCCTTATGATTCTTGGAGTCAACATCATATGATTGAAATAATGAGAGCAAAAATGTGATGTTTCTCGATGCAAATAATGCGCACAAATTGATCCCTCTACTCTTGCCTTATTTTTCATAAGCAAGATGCACAAGGAGATGCTCCATAGAATCAAAGAAACCTGGAAAAAATATTTGCTCCAACTTTCAATGAATGATAGGAATATTTCAATCCAATTTAATGATGTCGTCTAATCTTAAAGTTGACGCACAAATGTCTTTAAAAAATTGACTGATCTTAGTTAGTGGATTAAGCACATTCTTGGGAAGTGAACTGAATGCAATTGGAAGCAATCGTTCCATGAAAACATGACAATCGTGACTTTTTATTCCATGCAACTTCCCAGTTTTGGCGTCAGCACATCTTGCCAGGTTAGAAGAATAACAATCAGGCATCCTTAACTCATTTAACCACCAACAAACCACTTTTTCTTCTTGGGGAGTAAGAGTGTAACAAGCCTTGGATTTCAATAATTTTCTATTTGGTCGAGGTTTCAACTCCAACTCTTTTCGATTACACAAAAGTTCAAAGTCTTTTCTAGCCTTCTCATTATCTTTCGTCTTCTCATTATCCATTATTGTAT